>OMLP01006145.1:3887-34358 GCA_900302685.1 Spondyliosoma cantharus | reverse complement strand
CCTCCATGGGAGACTGAGCCAGGACTTGAGGGTGGGGTAAGGGGGTGGTGAGTTGGAGGGGGTAGTCTCCGTGTCTCTGTTCTTAGGCACAGCGAGGTTATGCAAATGCTCCGTCAGGCGGAGGGCAAGGCTGAGTAGGTTACTGACGGGCCGTAGAGTACACAACATGTCCCCCCACTCAGCCAGCCAGACAGCCAGCAGAGACACTGACAGAGAACAGAGGCGGTGAGAGAGAGGGAGAAAGAGGCTACTGGGGAATACTAAGAGTCAAAACCGCCAGCACCACCACCACCTTTCCAACTCTTCCTCTGTCTCTCCACCTGGTTTGATAAAAGCGAGCCAAGACAATTCTAAAGAGACTTTTATATCATCTGGACCCACACCACTCTGGGTCCAGGACTGCTTCTTCCTGTCACCAATAACTGGTACACACACATACACACACAAATCTGCGGCACACATTTAGCCCCAAAACGTCCCAGGTGACAGCAGAGACAGTTTTAGGTCATTAATTCAGAAACAGTGACATTATGTTGAGCAGAACTGCAATTACACACTGACTGTTCACGTTAAAACTGACTTAGTTTTATAAGGGTTATGGCAATTTTGTTTTTATGTCAACTTCACAGTAGCTGCAACCTGAATAAAGGGTAACACATTATAATAAGCATCATTAATAACTGGTAAATGTATTGTTAATTAATAATTATTTCACTGTGAACAAACAATGAAATGCTTCAAAAAACAATTTGGACAATTGTAAAGGTTTGTAAAACATCAGTTGCAACTATGTAAGGGCAATCCAAATAATGTTTATAGATGAACGATAAAATGTTTATTAACCACTGAAATCATAAACATCAGCTGCAACTTTACAATAATACAATGCATACTTCATAAAGAATTTCATCGTACGTTAAAGGTCCAGCATTAGTCTGAATGACTGAATGATTAAACATGAAAATAAATAATCTAACTACTGATCGTTTAATTCTAACTTTATCCTGGTTGTTTTCCCTTTTTTGCCTTCTATTTAGTTTTTTAAACAACTGTTCTGATGCCTTCTGGGTAGCCTTTCACTTGAGTACTGATTGAAGCTTGAAACTATTAGGAAATCCACTAAAGTTCAGCCTTTATGTTTTGTCACAAAAAGCACAATGACAAATCAGTTTAAAGAGACTAGTTAGTTCATTTATTTATGATAAATGTTGTTGTTTTCTTTTATCCATTGGGTGATTATATTATATGTATTATATGTAAAGTGTTACAATTATGTGATGATGATGTCGTCAATAACTTGCTCTGTTCTGTCACCTCACTTGTGGTGATGATAGAGAAGTGGTTAACTGCTGTGTCTTGCAGACAACACAGGTTAAACGCCAGTGTTATCTGTACTATCCACTCTTATTGGCCCTTTCTGTTTCCATCACGTAAAGAGTGTCCAACTTCATAGCAGCGTTTGTATCTCCGCCCCTGCAGTCGCCAGGAGATCTCGCTGTTGCAGGCGGTCAGCTGGAGTTCAACTGGAACGCGACTTATGACACATACCTATAACTGCGGTCGCGAGTGATCATGCGATTATCACGGGAACTCCTCGGCCTCACAACGCCAGCTGTCTACCGTACTGCGCCATGGCGACTCAAAACACAACCGGTGGGGATTGCTGGAGGACGTTGGACGACGGAGCAAAACCGGATCAGAGCCGTAACGCAGCGAACACGAAATTAGGGGTTACTTGCTGCTCCGCTGGGCTGAGTGAGCTCAGTGTCAGGGTGATGTCTCTGCATTTGCACTTGCATGTCTGAAGTGTTGCCGGCCCCTCCCACAACAAGTTTCATAAAACACAGAGGACAAATGTGTGCTTTGATAACGACACGACTGCCATCCTCCTTAATATCAACTGGAAACCCAAAATGTTTTCACGGCTGACTGGAATGTGGCCGGGGGATCTGCGAGCTCAGGTTTATTACCCATCTTGCAGAAATTAAACTGACCTGACACACGTGTGCAGTAGGGGAGGGGCGGGATGAACCGAGGTTCAGGAAGTTAGAATGAGTTTCTGAACCGAAGTCCTTCGAACCTAGGTTTTCGCTTTCGGTTCAGAACCGTTACACCCCTACTATTAACTAAAGTTTAAATAACTACAAATTTACCATTTATTCATGATGGTTATCATAAAATGCTACCAAATCCGAGTGGAAGCATCAAACCCTGTAGGCCAGCCTGGGAGTTATGACACATCCAGTGGTTGCAAAACTGCTCTGAGCAGTCACAAGATGATGGATGGGGAAACTGCAATGGAAGTCAGTAGAGTGCATACCTCCGCCAAGGTCCAACAGTTGCCTTTAATTCAATCAAGCCTTATCCAATATCAAATAAAACATGAAAGACTAAATTGAGGTTTTTATTAGGATCTGAATCAAATTGTAGTCGCTCATAAATATCAGCTACATAAGCCAGATTTAGCTCCATGCATTATTCCCAGACAAAAATGTAGAACACATGACACAATAGAAGAGGCAAAATCCTTTTTTGGTGGAAATATTCAAGCTGTGACAAGGGGTCACAATTTAACAGTGCTTTGAATTAAAGGAGTCAGACCTATTTCTTGTGTTAGCGATTTTGACAATCCACTGCCAAGACTAAACATCCTATTCACCTCAGTTGAAGTATCATGCTTGAACAGTCAGCAGTGCTCCTCTATTGACGCAGAGTTCATGGGATTTGATATGTTAATTCTAAAGCAAAGGGCTGCTATGCATTATGTTTTGAGGATGTATTATGTACTTACATTCATTGAAGGCATATTCAAACTCCTCTAGTGTTTTGGGGAAAGTAAAAGGAGGTTCGTCTTTCTTCATCAGTTCATCAAGGTCTATTCGTGACAGCAAATCTGAGGAGACAGAGAAAAGATTTTATGTTATTATCTTAATCACATCATCAGCAAAACCCAGCCAGCAAATTCACCTGTATTATAAATTGAGTCTCATTGTTTAAGCAAGTTTTTCACTATCTTCAAGTGACATGTTAGTTGGAAAAGAGGACATTCCCATCAAATAATAACCAGAACAAAATGTCTTCAGTTTTCTGAAAACTATGTCAGTGAAGTAAACATTTTCTTTAAAAAAGAATAAAGTAACCACAAAAAACTGGTCTACTCAAGTACTGAGTGAATAAGTTTGACTCAAGGTTAGGTGGAACATCTACTTTTCTAAGACCTCAGCAAAAATAGTCTAGATGTGAACTTGTAAACGAAAATTTCATTTCACAGTACAAGAATTAAAAAATATATTGTTTTTTAGAGGCAGATCGACCACGTGAATTTCAAAGGTGTGCAATCAAACAAATCACACAAATTGTACAAATCAGAGTAAGAGGGATGAATTTCTTCCTACCAATGTGAGACAAATGTTATGTTTTTGTGACATTTATTCAAGTGTGACTTATCCACTTCACATTTACATAATGCCATCGATTACTTTTTTTTGTGCTGTTTTTGAAACACTTTTCCTTTAGGTATATCATCAGTGATACAACTACAGTCTGTATGAATTTTATATAGGTATTAGACAAGTCAGACATGCTGGTGTGCTTGCCTTCAGGTCAGGAAAGGAGCGACACTAAGATAAGGTGAAAGCAGCATGCTTTTCTAGGAGACACTGTTTAAGTAGTGTGATCATGGGAGTTGCTGTCTTCATAGTTTAACAGCCACCATTGCTAATGAAAATCTATGTAAATGCAGAAATGTTAACGTTATGTTCAGTCAGGTTTGACAACTTCCTTTCTCACGCTCTGACAAATCAGCTGGTGTTTTTCAGAAAGTTATGTGCACAAGCAAATGAAACTAAATTAAAGTAAATGAAATGCACTGTTACCTTGAGGAAACCTACAGATTCCAAGGATTTGATGTAAGAACAAAATAAATATAACCAAAGTCTGGTCATATTAAAGCAGAAATGTTAAACGGTGCAGTATGCAAAAGTTGGCATCTTGTCAGATTCTTAATCAAAACAAATATAGGGCAGGGCATCACCAGAATAACCACGAATGCTCTCTACTGTAGCTACCGTTAGCTAGTTAGCTCAGTTAACTGTGCAGCTAGCGGCCCAGACAAGCAAGTTGGGGCACCGTGGGAGTATTGGTGTCTATATGCTTCATATGATGGCATATGGGTTGCGCAGGGACTTTGGACTGGGATGGGCTGCAGTAGCTAGATAGAACGTTAACCTCAGACAGATGTCATAATGTCAAAACTGTTGTTTCTTCACATTCTGTTGATAGTTTTAGCAGTTTTGTTGTTCATGTTTTCAACTTGAATTCTCACATATTGGGCCATTAGGGTTAGGCAAGTAACGTAAATTAAAATTGTATTTTTGTTTAACATCATTCAAAGGTGTATCCCCCTCCACTTCTCCTTTGCTTTTAGGGCACAACCTCACTTTTTGATTTTTAAAACGATCATTTAATTTACCTTTAAGCGCTGTAGTTTTCTCTCTGTCCTCCTGGCCTGCTACCTGGGCCATAGTGAACCACAGTATGTACAAAGCTGGTGTGGCAGCACAAAGATGAGAGAGCATGGGTCCTCCCCTTCCAAAGGTCACTGAGATGCATCCTGCCACAAGGAAGTAGAAAATCAACATTGCTGGAACTCATCATAGCGTGCTCTAACATGCCTGTACCTATCAGAGAATTAATAATTTCCTTATTTACAAAGACCATAGAGATAACTGTCTCGAAGCTGTTGCACCTGTAAGGTGGCAGCAAGCCAACACATCATATCAAACTGCTGAATCCCACACTCCTCTGCAGGCTACAGGCTCATAGCTTACTGAATAAAACAGAGCAGTGATCATTTATGCTGCAATAACACACAGCATAAACAGCCCAGCACATCTATTTGTCAGCATTATTGCGATGGAACATGTCACTGAGAGTACGGCAGCTGCCGTGTGTTCGCTGAACTTTACACACGTGCGTCAACTCAATGAATTATGCAACCATAGCAAAGTTTTTCTTGCTTTTAAACCACGCTGCAGGCGGTATAAACATTCATTTTCATATTGGTAGCAACCTCAGACTGCTCCGTCATTCTCCCGCCGACAGTTAACATCTGTTTAATGTTTCGTACTCTTCAAAACAACTCCCGGAATGTGTGCAGTCGCTCGACATGGAGCCACAGCGAGCAGGTACAGGAGGAAACTCGTGTTTTCATTTCACACTACTTTCAACCAAACGAAACACGGAGTTCCGGAGAGGACCAGCTGTTTACAGCGGATGCATGCAGCTTTTTTGTTCGACTCACGCACCATCAGTATACTGCGACTGTCCAGTTGCGGCTGCTTCCTTGAAATTTCTGAAACAGGAAGGACTCTGAGCAGTGCCGAGCATGGAGCGCGTGAAGCTTCCGGGTTACCGGGGCAACGGACTGGAAGGGATATTTAAAGGCACAGTAGCACAGCAGCAGCAGCTCCAGGTTATACAGATGTGTGTGTGTGTGTGTGTGTGTGTGTGCTTGTGTGCGTGCGTGTGTGTGCGTGCGTGTGCGTGCGTGTGTGTGTGTGCGTGTGTGATAACATAAAAAAGAAAGAAAGAAAGAAAAAAACAGAAAAAAAACAGTGATTCCTACAATTACAAAATGGATATACCTGGAATCTGATAATAGGCTTTGCCCATAATGTCTTTTTGATTCTCCACCACCACTGTCACAAACACATCAGAAACAGAAACACAATGGTGGGCAATGGGCCAAAAGCAAACGCCTATTGTATTGTACGCAAAATGGTACTAGGATTCAAAGACCCTATATTTGACTGACTCTGCCTGCTGTACTCAGATTATTAAAAATAATCAATAATTGGGATCCTACATATTTCAATGGACTTCTTCTCTCACAAAACATCAAACAGCGTAAACAATTATTTATATTCTATTTTTGGTGACAAGTTATATAAAGGCTCTTGTAATAAGCATTAGTTAAGGCCCTTATAAGTTTTATAAGATGCTTATTAATATTAATAAGACTATACATGCATTAATGATAGTATAGCAGTAGCATTCATTTTTATGTTATGAAACATTTATGAGCACTCATAAAGTACTTTTTAATAGTTAGTAGACTGCTTAAGAACATTATGAAAACCTATACAATTGTTTATAATAGCATTCAAAACACATTTATTGCGTTTAACCTATTAAGCTATTATGTCATTGTTATACTATTACTATGCCCTTTTTGGTTGCTTTATTGAGATTAATACACACTTAACCATGACTTTGAGGTGCTTTATTAAACTTGTCACAAGATCCTTAATATAATGTGTTACCCATTTAATTTTTAATTCTTTTTTTCACTACAAACATCCGGAGGGCCTAAATGAACCTTATGGTGGACCAGCTTTGGCACTGGGGCCCTTCTTTGGGCAGCCCCGGTCTATGGATAAGCTGTTGTGATGGAAGTGTGTGCATGTTACTTAAAAAGTCAGGGGAATATTTCATTGCTTTCATGGCTACTAGACCTACTGATACAGTGCCACACGTGACCCTTCCAAAGACACCATCTCCCACACCCTGTTCACCTGTATCATGCACCTGCAGCTGTACTATGTGACATGTGCTTTTAAATTCACAGAAATAGCCTCCTGGTTAAAACAAAGCTGGATGCCCTACTTCTGGACGGCCTCTAGAAGTTGAAGCTGTTTCTCAGGGGAGCTGAGCTACCCTGTTTCCTCAAGCAAAACACCGGCAATGCTGCGAAGGGAGACCCAAATAAGAAACAGTGGTGACATATTGTGGCACTGATGTCTACTGAGTTTGACAAGATAAAGGAAATGCTTCATGTTCACTCAACACTCAGTGCAGCACCTGAGAGCTTCGTGACAGGTGGGGGACTTGAGTCATATGACTTGGACTTAAGTTGCATGTAAGTTTCAAGTGTGATTTTTTTTTCAGACTTCAGACAGCAACAGCAAACCGTTTTACTAGTCAGCTCACACAAATACTTAATTCCCTTTTCAAACCCAAAGTAGAAAACATGTAGGCCAGTGCTCAAACTGTAGATGTACGTGAAGCTTGGTGTCACTTAATGTGCTTTTAAAGAAATTATTGTATTGTTATGGGTTTTTTCAGTAAACCATGTAATAGGAGCTCACATTGATTCACTTTGTATGCGAAGACAATTTTTAGGATTTACATTGATAGATTTCAGTCCAGTCGCCTGGATAAAATGTTGGCATTTAATAGTTCTGTAACCCACTGATACAGAGGATTTCCAAACCAAAATAGACATCTGTAAGTGCCAAACCACTGTATATTTCTGACGAGAGACCATTTGTAAGCATGACACTATCGACAATTTCCAGCCGCGTGTGTAGGGCAACAAAACCCAGATATTACAGGTTATTAAAGCCAAAACATGCACTGTTATGTCACGACATAGAACTGGAAACCGAGCATTATGATTTGTTTATAATTTGAAAGTCAAATAATACAGAGATGGGAGTTGTCATAAAAATCTGGCAGAAGGATGGTCTTCCTGTAATGCTACTGTGTTGACTCACTCCTGTACATTGTGACATGTTGTCACTTAGCTTGTTGTATTTGATGGATAATGCACTCATATTCTGAGTGTAATCAATTGAAATGGAAATAAGAGCAGTCCAAATGCCGTGACTGTTCATCCTTCACAAATATGTAACGAGGAGCTCCAGGATTCCAAAATGTTTTTGTTGGTTTGATAGTCCCTGAATGAATACCGTTTAATAGAGTATTCAGTTTAATTTTCTGTTATTAATCATTCTTTGTCATGATCTGTGGTGACTTATACTGGCTGCTGTCTTGTGTACCTATCACATGAAAGTTCAGATGGATAAACCTGACCGGTCCTCAATCTAGGAGGGAGGGCGAGGGGGAAAGAAAGAGATTAAAGCAGAAAACAGTTAACCTACGAGATCAGTTTAGCTGGCCAAATACTTTATTTCTGCTACACTCAAATACAGTTCATTTTCAAAGACTAATGGTGCTTTGTTGCCTTTTAGCCTTTATTCAAAGTCACATGCTGAACAGTTTGTTGTCTTTTGTATTCTCTAAGTGGTTTGGCAATCGCAATCTTGAAACATTTGCATTAAAATTCTAGTTAAGGAAAGGAACATCTCTCTTCAGAGAGGGGCATGTTTTCCTCCCCTCTCAACAGAATTGCACAGGGTGTGCAGCAACGTTTGTGAGCTGGAGTTCTTGCTGATGGAAAGAGCATCATTTGAGTCGGTTAATCCTTATTTGAAAATCATATATGATTGGGAAGAACATCTGTTGTATGTGTTGAAAAAAGTAATGCTTACTTCATAGTCATAAATCATCATAAATGATTGACTGCCACAGAGATCACACATTGATCATGCAACAGAAGAAGCATATTCAGTGGTGAAGTAAGAATATGATTTTATTTTCATGTTTAATTCTAAAAGATTCCATCTCATACATAACAAAATATGGACAAACTTGGAAAAAATAATACAGTGAGCAATCGTATTACACGTAAAATAAATGTTTTCTCTGTTTGCACTAAACACCGACTGATATTACATAGTGGGGCAGATTTTTGGGACACACTGTAATCAAAACATACATCATCTTACTTCCAAGCCGTAATATTTGATGTTTGCTTTCAGGAACCAGGAAGAAGTGTGCTGACACCAATGTCTTCTTTACACTCACTGTCTCCCAAAAAAACAAAAAAAAACTTCAACCAACAACAGTGATCACACAGTCCCATCTTGTCCCAGGCAAACAAATCCAGGCTCTCCATTTCCCAGAACTGATTTCTGGAGATGTGCTCCAAAAAGATGAAATGCGTCTGATGCAGCACAGAAAAGCACCGAGAGTTTGTCTGAGGCGTGCATAAAGAAGGGAGGCAACGTCTCCCTCACTCTTTTTGTTGTTCCACCGTTTCTTGTCCGCTCTCTCACTCATGTTTTCACGCGCGTGCACACATATGCAAACTCGCTGCATACAGCGCGTGCACAAACTCAATTATACCCACAAAAAGTGCATACACACCCACAAGCCCACGCACACATACACACACTGTACTACCTTGAGAGCTGCAAGCGAGTGTTACAAGCAAACATTTACAATGTGATAAAAATTCAAAATACGTGGGCTGTTATTGGGCAGCACTCTTATCGGATGGCTGTGTTTCCCCCCGAGTCTGCTCTGCAAGTGTCTCATCAGCTTCAGGAGGGTCCTGTGGTTTCGGGCTGCAGCAGCAAACGAAATAGGCTTTCTGAAGTTCCTCTACCATAGATTTCTCTCCGTCTTCCAGCTCTGCACCCTCCTGCATCTCCCACCTGGAAACCATGGAGAGACAGAACATCAGCTGTTTGAATGAACATTTGTCAGTCAGGGTTAAATGACAACAAACAAGACGCAGAATAAATGTGTCTTCTGCAAGTTTTGATGTATGAAGACGCAGAATCAGCACACCAACAAAACTCTGTTTGTGTCTGTGTGCCCGCATCTCCCCTCTATTTGTGTCTCACAGAATGAAGTATGGACCCCGTTGCCTCCAACTCGGCTTGGGTTCAACACACAGTGAGGAGTCACCTGTAGTCCAAAATACTTTGACTCACAAACGCGGCGGACGTAAACTCTCCGAGGCTCTACGAGGTACACTTTCACTCATTAAGTTCTCACATGGAAGTCTTCCTCGCTATCTTTTTTCATGCTGTGGGGGTCAGTTCCACTGATGTAAAACACAATCACTTTCAGTTTCGCACTTCTGCAAACACACTCTTACAGACTTGCAAGCATCTGCACGAAGAATGAAGACTCAAGGGATGTAAAACAGACGCTAGAATGGCACTTAGTAGAGCGCATACCTCCGCCAAGGCCCAACAGTCCCATATTATACTCAATCATAGGTACCAGTCGCATTTGAGATCCATGCTTTATTTCCCAAATAATTAAGGAAAACGTAAAAAAAAAACACTCGATGTCGCAATGTTGAAGACAGTGAGAAACACATTCCTAGATCTGTCCATTTAGCTGCATCCACAGCAAATGTTAACAGGGTCTATTCTGGGCTGAAACCCATTCTCAAGTTTCGTGGAAATCAGTTCTCTAGTTTCACAGATATAGTGTAATCCTGCTGACATACCAACAACCGAATGGACATGGGTGAAAACATAACCTTCTTGACGGTGGTAAAAACCTCAAAGTAAAGAGAATAGATGCTTTTGGCTCTCCATATGTGTCTATGTCCTCTTTCTGCCACACTTACTGTGGCGAGGTCATGGTACAACAGCTGTTAAACTCCATACCAACCCTGTACGTGTGACTAATCTTTAGCATGAAGGAAATTGCTCCTCATATCTTGTTGCTTCTCTGTGGTGTTTAACTGCTTCCACAGTACCTCTCCCCATCACATTTTCGAATTCTTGGAGCTCCGGGAGTGGATAGAGGGCTTCAATATGAAGACATCAAGGGTAGTCACGTTGTAATTCACTCTCAGTATTTCAATTGAATCTCTTGATGAGTGACTGTGGTCAATCAAATCCATATGGAGAGCTGGCTGAAGGCTTTCTTTGAGCTGCCGCATCACACTTCGTCCAAAGGGAGAATTATGTCTGTCTGAATGCAAATGATTGCATTTTCATTGCAATCTCTGCGTCTCCTTTTATCCTGCTCTCCCTCCCCTCCGATTCCTCACTGTATCTTCAAACATGGACCATATAGTTGTGCTCCGTGCACGTGTTTCATGCATACTAAGAAGCGGGCACTTGGTGGAAGTTTCAGCATCTGTCATAGTGTGTATCTGGACGAATCAGACATCGTCTTTTTTTGCTTTCCAGCTACCATCAGTGTGGTGATTACCCTCTGTATGGGGAGGATCTGTTGATGTAAATATGCAGTTTTGACAGAAAGGTTTCCTCTCATGTGACTCCATATGTCCCCCTCCACATCTAACCTTGGTCACTACTTTCTCTGTTTCTGGATATTTGTTGTGTCAGATTGGGTCTGACTGGACTGACTCTCTGAAAACAGACAGAACAAAGGCAGAACTAGTTAAGTCCGCCTTTGATGGCTGCTGTAGACTCTGCTGTGAGAAAGCAGATGACTACTGAGGGCAGACAAATTGCCCCTATATTATTTTTTCAGTGACACAAAATCAAAATCAGTTCCACTAAATAACCATTATGGGATACAAACACTCGCACAAACAAAACAAAACAAATGTCACACGGTGTGAAAAAAACAAGAGCAGGAAGGGAGCGAGGGGAGAGCGGGGAGCTGGAGGAATGGTGGCCAATAAAGGAAGGAGCGGGAGAGGAAGGAAGACAGGAAGGTACGCTAAAGGTTTTTCAATGTTTAATTTTCAAATAGGATTAAGCAGAATGACATTTAGCTGAAGGTTACAGGCTCAGCATTGTCTTAGCTGATATTGATATGCAGGAGGCGCCCTGCTTGTCACTGGGACAAACACCGTTGATGAATGAGAAGCCTTTCCCCAGGAAGGTGTTAAGTGCAAATTTGAAATGAGAGAGGTAGAAAGAGAGGGGGAAAAAAAAGCACACACACAGACAGAGATTAAATTACAACGATACTTGCCATGTATACTGTCACTAGATAATGTTGCCAAAAGTGTAAATTGTTCCGTAAAGTATAGGTTGCATATTTGTCGAGATTGGTTGATCTCGTGCTGAAAATGAGCCGAAAAACACACAAGGTGCTTTGCTGTGTGGATCTACTTTCGACAAATACAAATCAACAATGCCTCTTAGAAATGCATAAGTAGGCTGAAGTTGACAATAACTTCCCTGTATCCTCATTTCGGCAAGTTTTTCCCCCAGAATTTACATCTTAATAAGGAGAGTCTTACCCTTTAATTCTTACGGGCTCTGCTCATTTCTCATGCATTAATACTGGAGCTGCTGACTTGGCTCTTCCTCTGAATACAGAATAGGACACACATATTAAGACTCATATATTTACAGGATTGATGCCACGGGAGATTGTCTCAGAGTGAGATGAAAAGGCTGGCTCAGATGTATTTCAACGTGAACATCAATGTAAGCTGTCCTAATCATGGGACGACGCAGGCACGAGACATAAAGCATCCATCCTGATTTTCGGCTGATAATGAGTTGTGATGTTTGACAAATTAGGAGCATAAGCCCTGCTCAGAGATCATCCGGCAATCAACTCACACTAAATCTTACTCAGAACACAACACGGATGAAACTTTGATGTTCGACTTCAGCAGCTTCCAGAGGCGGAGAAAATAACAAGGAGGAGTTGAAAACTGTGACAAAGAAAAGGGAAAAAGAGTAACAGCAAAACAACAAATAAAGCAGGCAGAGGTTCGAGTATGGACTATGTGGAAGAAAGTGAGTGAGCAGGAAGACAAAGTGCTTGAGAGATCATGAGAGACAGTGGCCAGTGGTTTCCTCCGCAGCTGTCAGCAGGCTGAGTGGTTTCTCTCAGAGTGTTGGGTGTTTGTGCTGCGCTGGGTGCCCTGCCTGCTCTGCCACTGGGACCGCTGTTTGTTTAAAAGGCTCGCCTGTCAAACAGAGAGCGCCACCGACAGCCAGACACTCGGCTAAATGACTCTGACAGCAGCCCTAATCAGAGGCTTTGCACATTGCCGCGGGGCCTGGAGGATCCATCATAACCCAAGCCTAAATATTTAAAGTGCTAAACTTTCCAAAGGTCAGGCCTTTCCATGCACGCCAGGGCGACATGTGTCAGAGAAGTAGGATGAGAGGGACTGAACAAAAGGGGAGAGATGGCGGAGAGAGAGAGGCTATGGTTAAATGTCCTCTATCATTTTCACTCTCTCAGTTTTAGACTTTCAGAGTCAGGTTACTTTTGGTAAGCGGACATCGTTTTGACTGGTCGTCACGTCTTCAACCATCTCATTTGGGGTTAGGTTAAAAGATGAATCACACAAGATTTCTGGGAAAAAATAAAAGCCTCTCAGCTTGATTCAGATCACAAAATGGGTTTGCAACTTACAGAGTCTCTCACTAACTTAGACGCTTAGATTCACGCTACTGTTCATCAAAACAAAAAAGCTGAATCTGAACTCTCTGGTGATGGATGAACTGTCATGTTTTGGGGTTATTGGTTAAATGTTTCTTGTTTTTATATATATTCAGATATCTGAACTTTCCACATCCTGTCTTTGTCTCTTTCCCACAGTTTTTCTGCGTACACCTTTGTTTCATTTGTTTCCCCACATCACTCCTGTGTTCTGGTCCTGTTTTGTTCCACATGTTTCCTCTGTGTTTCTGTCTGTGTTCCCAGTGCTTAATTGGTTTGAACTTTATTTAGTTTTCGTATTTTTGCACTTCATGAGTTTTTGTTCTTTGGATTTGCTGCCTGCCTTTTTCGTTGCCCGGATTTTTACTTTTGGATGACAGCTGATGTACGCTTTTTGCAAGCCATGACACAAACCTTTTCAACCTGAGAAGACTAAGTAAGTAAATAAGTGGCTACTTCTTGCTGATGTCAGAGTTCAGAGATCAAGAGATTCACGACCTGTCATTAGTTTTAAGTTGTTTAGCAAACTAAGTCACTTTTTGTAGTATTTATACAAATCTGTCCAAAGTTTAATCTCAATCGACCGTGTTCCTTGAAATAAAGTGAATAAATACATAAATGGAGAGTAGAGGGAGAGAGGCAGCAGCTACATGACGAACTAAAAGGACAATAAGAAGCCTTTTTTTTAAAAAAAAAAAAAGGGAAAAAACTAATTTAAGTTATTAGTTGGGACTGGACATTGTACATTAGAATCTAGTTCAGTTGGGGTAACTGACAAGTTCACAATACAGGGCCAGGGGGTCATCTCTTCGACTCAATTTCCATTGAGGAGCAAACATCCAATTCAATTTAGATATGTGCCTGTGTTAGGCTATGAGCCAGAGGGAGATTGTAACTGACAGCCATTGGACAGCCGGCTGGATTTGAATATTGACGAGACAGAGACTTGACAGAAGGGATTATGCTCTACCTTCTGACTCACTAGCCGCTACACTGATCCATTCTATTGTCAGATCAACTCAGTGTCAGGTCTACAGTATGTCCGTGCGGTGCGGTGATGCCACTCAGCATTAAACCCTACCTGGGATCCATCTCAATCCAAACTGATGTCCACTCAAAAGCTACAAGAAACACATTAAATCACTAAAGGACAAAAAATATGCAATATCAAAGTAAATTGACTTCAAAGCAAACCTGAACAGGTAGCTTTACCCTACAGCTGCTGTGTTCAACACAGATAAATACAAATAGACACACAGACGATGTAGTATTACAATACTTGAGAGGATGACAACATTAACTTTGCAACTGTCAACCTTAACCTTCCTAACTTAATAACCCTATACAAAGGCTTCTTCTTTGAAGTCATTTCTAACCTTGTGATGACATTTTGACTTACAATAATACACACAGGCACAGGCACACACACATTCGTTCACAAACATCTGCATTGTCCAATACTGCGTCTTTTCAGTTCACTTTGAGGTCTTGATGTATCGCATTTGAATGAAGCTGCACGTTTGTTCTGTTTGTCTGTGTGTGTGTCTGTGTATGTGTGTGTGTGTGTGTGTGTGTGTGTGTGTGTGTGCGGGTCAAATCCACGGTCTCATCCATGTCCAACCAGCCCCAAGTCCCACCCGGCACGCACCCTCCCATCTCGAGGGCCGTCGAGAGCAGGCGAGTCATAGAACGTCTGATCAAAGGGCCTCGGACAGATCTGTGAAGGCCCTTTGAAAGGACATCCACAGTTACACAAGTTGACACGCTTGTACGTGCTTTGGCAAAGACACACACACAAGCAGTCTCAGAGGCACGCAAACACACACACAGGCGGTTGCACGCCTGAAGAGACACACACACAAAACTTCAAACACATTCTGGTTTTAAACTCTAAATCCAAGCAATGATAAGTCCAGCACATCAGACGGCACAAAGGGCCTTTTCCTCAAATACGCTGCACAAACAGACACACACACGAGTGAGGAGTCCAAAGACAGAAGGAGGTTAAGGAAGAGAGAGAGAGAGAGAGAGAGAGAGAGCGAGAGAAAGAGTGACAGAGAAAATGTTGTGGCTTACCTCTACTGAATAGTTACGCTCAAACAGGTTCACCTTAGCTACTATATATTGTTCTTACTCACATAGTCTCCTGTTAATTTGACTGATGTACTCAACTCACTCCAGTTAATTGGACTTTGGTTGCTGGTAACAGCCCAGCAGTGCACATGCGCAGTGTGCAGCAAGGATGTATATCATTAGGATTTTATCGATACAGATACCGATACCGATACTCCTTATCGGTACTGATACTTATCGATACTCTTATCGATACTACAACATGTAATTTTGTGTATAAAAGTAAAGACTTTACAAAATGTTAAAAGAAGGTTGAATCTTTCAACATTTTGTAAAGTCTTTACTATTACCACAAGGTAATAATAAAGCTTCAACAGAACAGAAGCTATGCAATTACAAATACTCCGGAACAGATAATCAGGACTTCTGTATCTGGCGGATGCAGGATGCTCACGCAGCAATTCAGCTGAATTTAGCACCGAGCAGGCAGGAAGTCAAGCACCGAAATAACAATATAACATCCGGTTGTTTTTCAAAATAAAACACTCCGTGTTGACACCAGTACACAAATCTCAAAACAGAGACAAACACAAGCTCTTGTACTAATCCTTCAGTCAGAAACACTTCCTGTTGTTTTTCCATAACACAGACCAATAACTGCGGTCGCGAGTGAGTAGGTGATTATCGCAGAAACTCCTCGGGGATGCCAGCTGTCCACCGTACTGCACCATGGCGGACTCAAAACACAACCGGTGGGGGTTGCTGGACGGCAGAGCAAAACCGGATCGGAGCCGTAACGCAGCGGACAGTATCCAGTGGAAATTCGGTGTAAGTAATAAAATGTGACTCTCTGGGTAAATTATGCAAATTTAATCTGTATTTTAATTTGTCAGCCACAATTTCATGATCCGCATTTTGGCTGGTCACAGTCGGTTTTCTGAAGTGCTCAGATGAAACTTGATTTAGGCTAACAACTAATATTGTTCGGTGAACAAGTTAGGTCAAGAGAGGCGGTGAGCATGTAGAGGTAGAAGCCTAGCTTGTGGTGCACCAGCACAGGTAAAATAATGTTAACTCCTTTGAATATAAAACATACTTTGCAAAAATCTTAAAAAGTAAGCTGTGCATGAATTCAGTGACTTTGTTTTTATACCCAAAACATATCACAGTTACATTACATAATCTTTTAATTGATGATATTACACAGTCTGTCTAATGTCTTTTGTCTGCCAAAAATACTGTGAGCACCTCTTAACTTGATATAAAATAGATGATAACTTGATATCTTTCAGGGGTCGAAATGACGGTGCGTATTGTAATTTTCTCATTAGTCTGGTGCAAATGCAGCAAGTTGTATAAGTTAAAATGCCTTCCTGATTTAATGCATGCAAAATGCTGCTCTTTGCCCTATTTAGTTCTGTGTATAATGTATTGTGTGCCTATGAACTATGTCACTGTCATGTTGATTAAATAACAATTAAACAATGTTAACTTAACAATGCTCCAGATTCCATTTTTTTACCTCAACTTTTTTGTCATTTTTCTTTTCTCTCTACAAAATCTGATTCCTTAAATGCAGCAAGAAGAACTTTTTGCTTCAGAAAAACTCTTCTTCCCTAATTTGACTGTTTTTCCTCCCTGTCAGACCCGCGATCTTAGAGCAATGCTGTCCTGCAACGTCTCGCTTCCTCAGAAATGATGGCACTGAATTGTTCTCAGTGTGTTTTGTATGTAAGAGATATTTTGGTTGTTTTGAAGGTCTTACCCAGTGAATACAAAATGTCTTGGCACGGACAATTTTTGGCTTATCTTTTTCAACCTTCTTTTATGCCAGCAGGATTCAAACGTTTATTGCGAGATTCAACACGTTGCTTTTGACTGACTGTCATGCCTGAAAAAAGCCAGAAACCTTTTGCTTTTCATCTGGATTATCCTAAGAGACAGGAGAGAAGCTCTGACTTCATTCCGAGGGCGCTGCTAAACCTCAGAGTTTTGAGAAATAAATGTTTTGCTGAGAGTTTGGCTGAGAATGTCTTATTACATTTTGGTTTTAGAATGGATTAAACGAATGAGATATAATGTCAATTGGTTGGCTTTGGAGGTGCTGGTAGGCGGATTTTGTTACCTTTGGATAGAGCCAGCCTCGCTGTTTTCTCCTGCTCCCAGTCTTTGTGCTAAGCTAAGCTAATCGGCTGCTGGCTCCAGGTTCATATTGAATAAACAGATGTGAGAGTGTTCATATTTCCCAAAATGTCAAACAATTAAAATCATTATTTCAACCGATCTTGCAGTTTTGTGCATGCATCCTGCCTCCACCTTGCAGAGGCATCATTTTGTGTGGTGCTGCTGGGTAATTATAGTCTTAGTGGTGGTGTAAAGGTGGTAGAGGCTTCTATATCTGCTACTAGATGTATAGAAATGAACAACGGTGTTTATCTTGCAGGAGAAACTCTTGGTTGGGTTTGTATTTGCATGACATTGTGTGTTTTCTGAGCCAATTTTCACAAGATACCATTTGTTGTCGGGGGGAATACAACTGTATTCACATCATGTGACCACAGATTTCAAATCCCTCTGCACGGCTGTTCCTCGCTCCTCACTATTCTCTCCAGTCATCCGGGGGAAAGTTTGTGTAAATTTGCAGTGGCTTAATTACTGAATAATTTAGACCATGCTCCAAATTAATGTAGACATTTCCATATTAATGTGTTTGCTCACCGATTTCACATTTATTTGTACTGCGGACAGGAGGGTGGCAATTATCACAGCATATCATAGCAGTTGTGCCGGTATTTCAGACATCATTAGGCTGCTTGTCCACCACAGTGTGACTGTGAGTACCAGTGTATTGGACACAGTTTGGTACATTCTTTAAATAGGCTTGCTGTGCTTCTGTGGGTAAGATCTATCAAATCTTTCTCCAGGGAGAAAAGGGTTAGGGGCCTTGTTTGTGTTTGACAAGGTGAGGTCCAATTTAGAATCCGTGCTGCTTTTGAATGTATTATTACATGCAGACAACAGCAAATAACCAAACACCTGCCAGGTCTACACAGCCGGCATCTGCTGGTCAGTGCAGCGCAGTAGCTGACTGCTCCACATAGAGGCTGAGTTCTGCACATGTCCCAGGAGGTTGACAGCTCTCTGCTCCTCTTATCTCCCCTCCCCTTCCTTTTCTTCCTCCTCAGTCTCTTGACTGTTTGGCTCTTGTTAGGAGCTTGGCTGAGCAGCCTGGCACCTTTCACTGAAACAGCACCCAAGAGGAGGTTGTGACACGCAGAAATGCGAGCGTGTCTATGTTTCTTATGTATGTGTGTGACCCCTCTCACTTGAGCTCCTGTAAATCATCGCAGCGAGGGCCTTCGTTAGGGAAGCCAACCACCTTGGCACCTTTCAGCGGCGTCCTGTGTGTGCCTCACGACTGTCTGACACCGCCTCTCAAACTCCCACCGCATGGGGCACAAGAACTGTTTCAAAAAGGAAACTAAGAAGTGACTCCAAATGAATCTCAACCATCTCAATCCATCTGATGAACCCTCGTGTGTTTACAGATTGCTTTTCTGATATTACACTTGTGATGACAGGAGTAAAATAATATCTTTGAAAACTGACACATGTATATCTGAGCATGACAGCCTACTCAAAGGCCACGACTGCTCTCCTCCTCCATCTATCACCTTCCTCTATGTCACCGCAGTAACAAGGGGAGGCTAAGTTGGTCGGCAGTCAGTAAGTCAGTCATTCAGCCTGGCAGGCACCTGTTAACAGCTCCAGTGTGCCTGCAGGTCTCTGGGATCAAAAATCTAAGCAGAGGCAATCTGTCTTCTCCCATGACCCAAAGAGAGAGAGAGGGAGAGAAATAGAAAAGTAGCAGGAAGACAATAAAAAGAGAGGACAAGTTTCTCTGGACAAAAGTAAAAACATGATGACAAAATTAGGGTTGCTCCCAAACAGTCGACTAAACTGTCCATTAGAAGAGTCCGACCGAGTCTTTATTTGTCCTTTAGTCATAGAAAAAAGTCGCCATCTGCTGCTAACTGTACCTGCTCAGTTAGCTATGCAGCTATGTGGGGAGAGTGTTGATTTTTTTTACACCTCTAGCACAGGAGCTTTATTACAGCCAACAAGGCTGCCAAACAGCCTACCACAGCTCACACAAGTGTCACACCAGTGGATGTTTTCAAGGACACCTGGGGATATTTACTGACGTTTTTGTGGCGAACCAAAACCGGCTGTTTTTAGCGGGAAGTCGGACCATCTCCATCTGCAATCATGGCGACCAAAACAGGCAATTTAAGCCAGACCATGATATTTTTCTCAACCTATCTAAGTGTTTTTTGTGGCTAAAGCTAAGCAGAGCATAAGCACATAAGCACATTGTTGCGAGGAGAGAGACTTAGAAAATCCGAAGTGAACAGACTGTACTTAGCAGAATGTACTTAGCAAACATTTAATCTCGTGATTGGGCTGCTCAAACCGTTGACGCCTAGTTGACTAGTAGGCTACTCACTAAATATTTAGTTGGGGGCAGTCGAGACGAAAGGCACGCACGGAAACAAAGGTGCACATTCTTAATGTAACAACAAAAACAGATAAAAAGATACAAAGGAAGACAAAGCCTCAACAAAAGAACAAAAGCCCTGCCTTACACTGCCTTAATTACTCCTCAGCTTCCTGCCTTTTTAAGGCGAGGTCTCTCCACTTACTCATCAGTTCGAGTTTTCCTTGACAATCTCACCATCACTTGTTTCTGAATAAACTGATATTCCACCAGACGTCTGTTCCATCTTCCATCCTCAGCCTCCCGCCACACAACATTCACCTGCCTCCAGCCCAGCATTACTTGTTGCCTTCACCGGCCTTCCACTGCAGTCCACTCGAACCCTCAACTCACCAGTCCAACCTCCTCCTCTGCCACCAGATGATCGGTAGGCTTCGACATCCTTGGCAGAATACTCATTGAAGTCTTCCATAACGTACCATCTCCCTCCGTGCCTTATGTATGCATTTGGGTCTACTCCTTTCAACCCTGTCACCAAATGCATACAATATCACTCATGAATTAATGAACAAAGATGATTCAGATAAACAGTCGGTAGCGTCAGATTTTGCCCCCCTCGCACACACACGAGCACAAACAGTGGGAACAAGAATTCACACATGCTATCTCCCCACTGAACAGCATACAGAGGGGAAAAAAGATTTCACCTCAATCTGCTACCAGGAAATAGCCTATTACTTATTCAGTGCTTTCTCTTTGTCATTTGTGCATATATAAACTGAGAAATCTACTAAGGAACGCTGAGGGTTGAGAAACTGCGTCTTGCTCTCAGACAAAGGCCTCGCTCTCAGACATTGATCTGGCAAAACTTCTATTCAAACCCTGCTATATATCATTTCCACAGCCACTATGAATAAATTGCATATTTCAGCGTATTCTACTTTTCTTACACGGATTTGTAGTGGCTTAGTTGGGTAAGTTTCTAGCTCGGTTTATTTCTTGCTGAGAGATCGAGCCGAAGAAGAGGCAGATATGTTGGAATAAAACTGAAGTTACCTTGTCACAAAAACAAAGACCACATCAAGGCTAAGGCTGAAGACAAAAAATTGTCAGAGCTATGACACAACAAGAAACAACATTTGTGTACTGGAGCTATGAAATAATTGTGAGCACAGTCTTGGATTCCACACGTTTGAGTTTCAACCCTCAGTGTTCACAACTGCTGCTGCAGTACACGAATCAAGTGTTAACTCACAACCTAACTACATGACTATCACGGGCATTTAATTCATGCATGCTATAGTGATTGATTTGGTTGCATTACGGACATAAGTTCAGCATAACACTATTGAGGTTTTTATACAGTTTATAATATTGTATGTAACTATCTAAATGGGAGAAACCACGGTGATGTAGATTCATCCTTTGAGTCACTTCCAGGAAACATCAAGGTAACTGCCATAGATTCAAGTTTTAATGGACTTTGTCCCCTAATACACATGTGCGAAGAGTAGAGATAGGCACTGAGATCTGAGAGATGTTATTGATACTACTACTCTTATTGTTACTCCTTATTGTTTTTTTTTTCTAATCTGTATTCTTTGCAAGTTCTTTTTTTCATTTTGAAATGATTGATATTTGAAATAATCTTACCATTTCAATTCCTTTCTGTTAATTCAGAACAGGAATAGAATTAAATGTTTTAAATAAAACCGTATTGTTTCTAGAGCGGCAACAGTAACTTTTTCCCACAAAATCACTTTAACCTCAATGATATCTCAGTGGAAACAGACCCAAACTGTCAATAAAGCGACATTCCTGACATGAAAATGCTGAGTGACGTTTATAAAAGACCGAAGAACAGTTAGACTACATGCAGACAGCTTTAATTGTCATGTACTGGTAGCTGTTCTGTTAACAATTTGCATTAATGTTATTAGTTCACCTTGAGTGCTGTTACTGCGGCAGTGGATGAGCGGCTGCAGACAGAGGAGGTTCAAATGTCACCTTCAACATGTTTTGCATGTTTATGCTTGTTGAACGGGGGTATTGATAAAGTAGTGGCTTTTTACTTGCCAAGGTTTTATTACAACTGCAGTAACGAGGGTTCAGCTGTCAACTGGATCAAACTTCAGTAACCTTCACCTTGTTCACTTCACTGTCTCCTCCGCCGACTTTCTGCTCTGTTAATTAATACCCCGGTCTTTAATAACTTTGCCCCAGAGCCCGTTCAATGTCAGGTTTTTGTACCCACCCCTAACAAAGAGAAAGGGGTTCGCTGTGAAGCACTTAATTCGTTTTTTAAGAACATCCCTGTACCTAAAACATTAATTATAGTTTAAAAATGGGTTTGACATCGTCCAATAAAACTGTTTGTTTATTTTAGCACTTAAAATTTTCTTTCAGTAGTTGCACAGTGTGGTGAAATTAGAGTAATTAACTCATACCAGTTAGTGCAGTAATTCTCACTGAAGGCCAAACTCTAAACACAACAGTGTTCAGGCTCCTTTCATAATGACATTATTAGCAGTGGGCTCCCATGGTTTTGCCAGGCCTGCATTGAACTGATTAGTCCATGCAGACATTGATCTCACCTTTCTCTCTCACTCTCTCTTTCTCTCTCTCTCTCTCTCTCTGCATGTGTGTGTACGTGTGTGTATGTGTGTGTAAGTCTTTGGTTGGGAGTGCTCTGTTATTGTGTATCAGATCGAGGCCTTGTTCTCTTACCATTTCAAACAGTTCATTTCCCACCATGCTAATGGCAGTTTTAGGGGGTTAAGGAGATAAATAAATCCTCGCTGTCACCTCATTTAAAATCAAATGCCACTTAATTATAGCTGTATGTGTTTTCAAACACTTTGCATAATTTATTGTTCTGCTCCATCCTAATCTCCCGATCCTTATCAGTCGTGCTCTATTTTACCCCTTCTGTCCTTATAATAAAATTATAATGCTCCCTCTCTCAGTTTTTTCCTTCCTCTTTCTTGCTGCCAACAGCAGTGTGAAAGAGATAAGGAGGGCGATGAAAAGACGTTTTTAAGTTGTGCCTCACCTTGTAGGGATTTGATGCTGTAAAGGTCTATTGTCAACTCTGGAGAGCATACATGCGCACACACACACACACACACACTCACTTGCACATACACACATCCCTCTGGCAGTGTTGCGTTTCTTACAACCAAACTACAAACACTGTCAAATTCTGCGAAAAGTGCGGGGGTAACATCATCATTCATGATTTGGTTGCCAACACACATATCACAAAATACAACATAATGTCAGCGTAACATACAGACTAGAGTTTCCATGTGATGCCAGGCTTTTAATGCTTTGCACGCACACTGTACGGGCCTGCACTTTCATTTCTCTGTAGCACTAATGTGCCAGAAAGACCTGAGCACATTACTGACATTAATGTACTACTAGTGATGTGTAGGTCATGAGGGGGGTGCACTAATATGCTACTTTACTGGCTGAGGCGGCCTTCATCATCATTAAATGTCAGATCACATCACTTTCGCTCTTTTGAGAAAAAATGGTGAAAAAGTTTCTGCCCGTGGTGACCTTGACCACAACTCAGTGGAAACGTGCCACTCTGTATATAAATCAGACTAATTTTCTATTTTTTTTTTACCAAATACAGTTAATGCCGAGGAATAAGAGTCACAGACGCTGTATTCACACATTCATCGTTACTTTGAATTGGGTAAGCTACGTGGATGCACGCAAATGAACATATTGACTAGATAGTTGTGGCTCAGAGGTAGGGCCAGCGTCTTGTTATCATAAGGTCGCTGGTTCGATTCCCCTTGTCTGCATGTCAAAGTGTCCTTGGGCACAATGCAAGACGCTCTCCCTCGTCAAGTTTTGGCACCATGGTCGGTGGCCTCAAGCTTCGAAATGCCTCACCTAACCCTCTAGTGTCAAGTGAAACCTGACTGCTCCACAGCCAGGTTTGCAAAAAATGAAAAACAAAATCATGTCAATCAGTCAGGCTAGACTTTGCACCGTATGGCATGTTATCACTATTGGAATGTGACGAACATTGTCAAACAGCCACAGTTTGGATAGAGTTAGGAAAGAAAAACATTTCAAGGTTAGGTTTAGGCAAAAAAAAAAAAAAAAATACTTTGGGTTGAAGGTACACTAAAGATAATTGCAGTTTTGGTCATGTCATGTATGCAGTTCACTAATTCATGTTACATAATTCAAAACGCACTACTCTGGACTCTTTGTCACAAATAGAACGCAAACCCCAGCCAATGGAGGGTAAGTTATGTGAATGACCCAGCCCACTGCCCCTTGACTCACCTGCTCTTTATACTACTGCAATGAGCGCTTAAAGAAATGATGCTAGAGGGGTAACCACAGCTTCAAACTTTGACACATTAGGCTGCTCTCCAGGCTACAGTATTTGGCGTGTTGGCAGTGACAACCATCTCTAGAAAGTGCACTATATACAGTACACAGTTAGTTAAAGTGGTGTATCCATCTCACTATATATTCATGATTTGTTTCACTTTGCATTCAGGGAGCATGGCGTACTGTATAGCTGCAGCTGCTGAAAGGGGGTGGTACAGTAATTGTCCGGCCGTACACTGGATCAGAAGACAGATGTAATCCTTATAATCAGTGGATTTTGATTCATCAGTGTTTACATCGTTAAACTTAATATATAAGTAGCTCAGATAAACAAACAGAGGCAACATCTGAAACTGTATCAGTTTCGCAAACCACTGATTGAAAAAGCAGGAAAAAGCTCCGACTCATTGATTCGAGAGCAGCACACTTTTTGGTGGCAGATGATCATATTATTTCTGTGCACCAAACACACGAAGCAGAACATACAGGCCTAATTTGCTGGGAAAGTGCTGCACTTTAGTAACCTTGGGCAAAGGGATGCCTTTCATATAAGTCGGTAAAGGATCCTTTGGTGATGGATCCACACACATGTAGACACGCATGAGCCTCAATCTGCGTGAATCGGGAGCAGACTGTGTGTGCATACCTAACAAGATGTATACACAGCTTCCTGCTCCACAGACTAAGAAGCTGTAGCTGTTGCAGTGTTACCGTAACTTGGTAATGGATGGGAGGAGCATGCAGTTGTGCATCCTCTCTACGGGCCTTCCATCCTGGGTCAGTCGATGGAGCAGACAGGCTGGGCTTAGTATATCACATAGATCCTATAGCTGGACAGCACAGCCGACAGATACAAGTCAATAGGACGGTGCTGCTTTTGAATATTCACTCTAGTGTTCAGTGGCGGTCTGCATATTAATTGGCCACAGAAAAGTAGAGCTCTGTCTTTCATGCAGAGTGAGAGAAAGGGAGAAGAAGTGTGGGGAGGTGTGTGCGTGCATGTGCGTTTGCGTGTGCGTGCGTGTGCGTGCGTGTGCGCGTGCACGTGCGTGTGCGTATGTGGAGGTGGTTTGGGCTGTGGGTGACAGTCGGGGTTGACTGAGTGACTTCGCAACGGGGTCACTTAAACAAACACAATCAATGTCATCCAAGTCAATCCCGGTTCACAACACAAAATTCATTGCAAATAAACTAATATTGTGTAGTATAAACTTCAGACAGACACTGCACCACATAATTACAATAAAGCAGATTGCTTAGCCTCAGAAAACCATCAATCATATACAGTACAGCCATTCCAAACATATTCCCCAAAGAGAAGCATAAAGATATTGCTATCGAGCTTTCGAAATGTCAGGGCAATGGGAACCCGGGCATTGTGCAATTACATAATGATTATTGCAAAAGTTTCTCCCCCTCACTCAGTGTGGCTGTAATATGCAGTGGATGGCCATGGGGGTTCATTAGTGAGAACAGGCTGCTGTTGAAAAGCTCCAGTTTCACCTCTGATCCCGGCTAATGTGATTTGGACCTGAGATTGGTAGTGGAGAGATTAGATGCTAGCTCACCTCAGGGTGGGAACCGGAGAAGGAGACATACATCAATGTTGTTTGCTCTCAAACTCAAACGTCTTCTCACCTCTAATTTGCTTTGAAGCATCTGCAAAAACAGTGTCTAGAAAGCATTTGTAGTCTAATTTATTTTCCGGCGATGGAGAATTGGTGGGGCTGAGTGGGTGCTTGCTAATCCACTCTGTTACATTTTGGAGTGCATGATTTGGGCTTTCATAACAAATCAATTGGTTTGTTGTGAGTAAGACTGGGGGACCGAGGATCAGCTACGGATGACAACTGTGTTAGCATTCTCCTCTCATTACCTCATGGCTTACCCCCATGGCCCGCACTGCCAGTCCCGATGTCAGGCTACTCCTTCTTTCATTTCCTTTTCATTAAGCCTCTGCTCTCTCTGTCACTTCTTAGCCTCCGTGCTTGCAGCCCCGTCACCTTCGTCCATATACTCCTCGTGGCCCCTCCACCTCCTCCATTACGTCTCCACCTCTTTCCTTTCCCTCATTCCTCTCTCCGCCTCTCATTAGGTCATAGTTGTGGTGATTTGTCAGAGTGGCTGTGTTGATTAATAGGCCGGCGGAGCCCCTATATTTGGGGGCTGTCAGCGGGGCTCCAGAGTGCCAGGGCCGCCCCGCTGAGCTCCCTCACCACCCAGGTGGCCCCATTTGGGCTAAATGAGCTGTGAAGGGTCTCGGCTATGCCCGCCTGCCCCACACTAAGACGTTACGCGCAAACACACACACACACATGCATGCATAGACACAAAAAGGCACAAACACATGCGGGCATACATACGCAAACACACACACACGCACATCTCAGATGCAAGCACACACGCAGACACGCTCACGTACTCAACACCCTGGCTCTCACTGCCACGCACCCCTGCATTCCCACATGATTTGTCACACTCCATCAATAGACAATAAGTTACTGCCACTCTAGCCTGTCAATGGGCCCTGTCTTCAGCAGACCCCTCTATGGTGTCTGTGGTGGTGGGAGGGGCAGGGAGAAAGAAAGTGAGCATGGAGTTGTTGAGTGTGAGGAAATAGGGGAATAAAAAGAGAGGCGAATGAGGGTAAGAAATAGTGCATGTGCTTGCAAGGGAAAGAAAATAAAGACAGGTAGATGGGCGGAAAGAGAGAGAGAGGGGATGCAGGAGAGATATTAGACAAATTGCTGTGATATGCATCCCACATCCCAGCGGAGGGCTTACAGAGCTCGTCCTGATGCACAGGCAAGTAGCCAGGTTCAAGGAAATGGGAGTCCGGGCGTGCACGTGTGTTAGTGCGCGCGTGTGCAGAGTAACATGGTTCAGCTGCTCCGAGCCGATTGCCTGGCCTTGGAGTCAGAGGCGGGTTGTGTGCATGAATGCGTGTGAATGTGAACGTCCCTCTTTGCAAGATTATTTTTGTTCCCCCCCAAACTAGGAGGGGGAGACCTTGGTGAATGAGATCATCCTGCCATATTTGCAAGCGCATGCACGCACACACACACACACACACACACAAACACACACACACCACCCCACAAAAGCGCAAGTATGAGCGCACACGCCTCCTCAATGATTCAATCTGATGATGGGTATTGGAGGGGAAACTGGGATCTGTGAAGGTCAGAAAAGTCTGAGCAGTAACATCCACCACTGCAGGCTACTGCCACTGTCTCTACTCCTCCACTGTCATTACTGCTGGCCGGTTGGCTCTCATTATCAACTTACTTCATCAAATACACTTCATTATCAGCCTGTCCTTAACAGACAGATGGGATGGACCCTCCAGCAAATGACAGAGTAACTGGTATAAAGTGATTCCTTTTAAAGTCTATTCAATGAACGGGTCATAACACATATAGTCCTCTGCTATTAGTTTATCTGTGATTTACACTTGATTGGACATCTGGAGGAAGGAAAAAAGTGGTATGTTTCTTCAGAAAAATACAGTTTAATTGTACCAATGGCTATGCATTATAATTACATCTGAGGTGATTATAGTCATTATGAAGTCGTTATTTCTGAGACTGTTGAACATATGAAAGGCGGATGGATACACTGGCTGAATAGACAGCTGTTACTGAAGATGTAAGTAACAGACAGCCCTATCACGCTGGCAATATGGACGACCATGAAATTAAGACTCAACGTATAGTAATTACAATGACAATGAGCTTTGTTCGACGTGTCAAGTATCAATCTAACACTTGCCAGGCAGCTTTCATATCATAGCTAATAGGCAGTTGGCGGGCCAGGCCGTTGCCAGCCACTGAACCAAACTATTCATGAGCCGGCCCTTGCCATTGTGCTTAGCAGTTGACGTAACAGTAATACACACATCAGCTACATGTGCCCCCATGCAAATGAGTGCATTAGAGCAGACCTCGGCGAGCGGAGCGTGGCCAATAAATCCAGCCGGGGTGAGAAATGTAGCCTTTACCATGCGTGTCCAACCCCATCTATTTAACCTAATTACACACACCATACCAGGTAATAAAAGTCTGCATGCCATCAATTCTGACATCTCATCCAGGACACTGCAAGGAAATGCCTATTAGGATCTATAAATCTCCAGGATAGTGATGTTCTCTGGGTGTAAAGAGTGTGAAAAGGTGTCTCGTGGGCGGATGTGTCTTCCCTCCCAATGTTTGTGTGTGACAAAAAAAGAAAGTAGGTGAGCTTGACTCCCAAACGCTGGCATGTGTATATGTACGCGCATGTTTGAAAGTGTTTTAACTACATGTGCTGGTACTGTATTGGGAAGTGAACAGACCCGGCTGAGTGCAGCTGGGTTGTAAAGTCAGCTCCAGGATGCAGGAGGTGCCAAAGGAAAGAGATGAACCCACTGATGGAGTTCAACCATCCCTGTTCTCTTTATTGGCCCTAATCCAATGTGAAAAGACAAAACAACAAATAGCTGATTCAGACGGCAGTAAAACATGCGAGCAACCCCGGCTGTGGCAGGCTGTTTTTTTCCTCACCCAGGTGTTTCATGTCGCTCGCTGACAGTCCTGTCCGTCATGCCTGAGGCCGGGCGGAACGTGGCTGCAGGTACTTTCGCTTTCCAACGTCACGCTTTGCGATTGGTTAAAGAAAACAGCACAGAGTCGCTGAATGGCCGCAGCCAGTGTTTTAGCCACAGGCGGCTGGAGATAAATAGACGTGGTCACAGTAGCTTCACTTGCACTCTCTCTGCCTTTTGTCTGCAGCGCACCTGAGCCACACCGGACACCCCCCAACCCCTCCCCACACTCCACCCATGGACATGGATGTATGAAAGAGAGGATGAGGTGGTGAGGGGAAGCAAGGCAGAAAAGGAAGGATGAAAGACAAATAGCTGGGAGGTGATGAATCCTGTCGCTGTGAACCATTTCAACTTTTAACCTCTTTGGTTAATTGGTGGAATGAGGATCCATCATGTTAGAGTGGCAGCGTTATTGCATTTTACATGATTGAGTATACTCGCTCTTGGGGGAGTAAAAGAAGCTCATTCGGGAAAAAAAGCATGAATAAAAGACATATAAATATTTAGGAGATCACTGCAGCTACTGTACGGTGGCTATCACACTACAATGTTAATGTGATGCCTGATACTAAGTTAAAATACTTAAACTGACACTTTATTGTAACATTCACGAAAGAAGACACGTTTATGTATTTAAATATCGCAAATGTCAGTCAAGAACATGTTTTAACTCGTACACATGTGGAAAAAACAGGCATGCAAGCCTGCCAGCGTCTCTCTCTCTCTCTCTTTCTTTCGCTCTCTGTCATCAGTTTGATGCCATATCACCCACCCAGCCTGCCATTTCCAGCTCCCTAAGGAGAAAAAAAAAAAAAAAAAAGAAAGAAAGCAAAAGGATCACCACACCTGGATTTCTACTCCGGGATGTCATCCATGGAATTCAGCAGAAAAGCTAATCCATCAAACTCGGTAAAAAGAACAGTGTGGGTGTGTGTATTTTCTATTAAAAAGGATTACTCCATTACCAAAACAGACCCGGTCTGAAAAGCCAGCTCTGAATATACGGTTTGGTAAATTGATTTATGACTGATTTATCTCACATAAGCCTAAGACAGTGTTGGTTTTTGGATAAGTGCGGGCATTGTGTTACAAACAATTACCGCTTCATATGGCGGGCTAAAGGATGGTGAATTTACTGCAGCTGGTGTCAGAACATCAGGCGGTTGTTGCCGCGGTATAGAAAAAGCGAAATGCTTGCGATTGATGGGAGGACAGACTTCTGTCTCATAGCACTTTGTGCCTAGTTTGGAAAAGAGATATTCACAAACACAAACACGTGCACAAACACAAAGATTTAAAAACACTTGCACATATACAGTATCATTCATGATTATACACACGACACACAATGCCAGTTAAATGGCGATTTGCTGTTGGTTTATCAAGATTATGCTCTTCTTCACTCTCACATGTTTGGCGCATTGTGTCGACGCTCTGCAGAGCTCCTGGCTTCAAAGCCACTCTGGCGCAATTGTTGTCTCAGTCACCTATTATAAACAACGCATTTTTAGAGAAAAGGCTGTAATTGTGAAAAGTGTGGCACAAATGGCTTTGTAACATTACTGTATGCCTTTCTTCGATGCAACCAGGACCCTGAAAGCTCTCGCCAATTGAAGTTCTGCTTTCATCCAGCATAAAAGCTAGGTTTGCAATTGAGCTTTGGTGCTATACCTTTTCTTCGCCTTTACCCCTCCGCCTTGTTTCATATGAGTGCACAACAACAATGGCTTGAGTAATGGGTCCAAAATGCCTATTCCCTGCACAAAATCACTGCTTGTGTGGGTCATGTAGAGGTAACTTTGAGACCCGAACAACTTAAACAGACCACGGGTATTACTAATTCCTTCTTCTACTCTCTCTGTTCTGATAGTAAAAGCATTCTGCAGCACCTCACAGGTCCCTTCCTTTGGCCCGGCTC
>OMLP01006142.1:29203-43186 GCA_900302685.1 Spondyliosoma cantharus | reverse complement strand
TGTGTGTGAGATAGATCAACAGGAAGTACCACAGATGATGCTTTAAGTATTTTGCAAGATGTTCACATGTCTGTTTCTCTGGGTTACTTTAAAGGTGTGTAGTTGAGATCATAATGAAGGCCAAGTTAGAAGATGGGTGTTGTTGAGTACTAAGTACACATGTAATAATCTACTAATGACAACTGAGCAGTCATGGGTTGGAATATGAACATGTTGTGACAGGTTGGTGTGATCCAATCCCAAGATGGTCTCTAGTTATTACTGTCAACAAATTATGTGAAAAGACGGAACTTAACAAAGAATGTGTGCAACTGAACGCTGATAAACACATCAATGAGCCAGACTGTTGCTCTGGGTGACCTGGATGATAAATGAAGTACATATATAAAGCCTTTTTTTTCTGGGCGTCTGACCACTCTGATGGATGCCATGCAAGGTGCGGAAGGACACTGTGTGATTTATATCTTAAAATTCACACCTTCAGTAGGAACGGATATGCAGATGTAAAGTATTGAGAGATGGACCAAACAATTAGTGTTTTTTATTTTCATTGGTTGACATAGAAAGAAAATAGAATAACCTCATTCTTACCCTTAAAGTGAAAGTAATGTGTTGGTGAAGGTTCTCAGTCATTCAGGTCATGGTAATTCTACGTACATGCTTCACCTCTCACCCGAGAAGACGAGAGGTGAAACATCTTCAAGAAACTGAAAAGAGTCCAGTTGCCTATGATATATAATGATGTGACAATACATTGCTAAGGAGACTTCTAAAAGTAACTTAAATGTTGCTCAGTAACTTAAAAAAAAAAAATGCATTTGTGTGTTCTCGACAGCCAAACACTGGAGTATGTGACAAAGCAAACCACATCCTGAACTGATGAACTGCCAGGTCACATGAACTGACTGGCTGACAACAACAGGATGCGTTACCAAAAGGAAAAAATGACCACTCCACTGTGTCTTTGGAGAGAAATGTAAAAAAAAAAAAGAAGAAAGAAAAAAAAAACAACAATTCGATAAACGTTCATCATCATTAGGTCAACAGACCCCACTGAAAACCAACTGGGTTTTTCCCTTGGACATACACATGTTGCTTTTGTTGACACAAAGGCAGCTTTTGCCATGGTTTCATCCTAATCTGCCACAACAGTGCATCTATCAGGGTAACAATACTTCCATCTTCATCATGTTATCCATGGAAGTTTTTTAAATATTTTTAAATCTCATGGATTTCGTAGCAAAGACTCATTGCACCCTGGAACAACAGTAACATTAAAAAGAAATGACGTTTAAGATTGGTGTTGAAGCCAAAGTTGTGATATTGTGACGAACAGCAGAGGGCATGACATGCCACATATTTCTCACGTGTTTTGCCACATATTTTCCGGTGAGCAAATGCTTAATTGTTGTTGTGCGATAAGCCTGGCAGCATCGACACACTGTGCCCACATAGTACGACTCTCAGTCCAACTGCACATACAATAAGTCCATTGTATGACACCCATCTTGTTCAGACAGTGGTGGAGGGTGGAGATACTCCATTCGATGTGGTTTCAACTGAATTTATCGAATGCACCACTGAGGAAGAGAAACTTTAAACCACTATAGTCACACGTATTTAGAGCTCAATGTGACAACCGATTTTCCACCAACAGGAAACACACAAAACAGTGATTCAACCTAGCATAGGTCTACTGTGGGATCACTTTGCCATGCTGATATTATGTGGTTGATTTGTCTAACTCATTAAAATCATCTGGAGTAAAGAAAGATGAGTTTTATACAAGTGGTTTGTTAACCAGAAGAAATGGACAGTCAGCACTAACCTCACTGGCTGATAAAATAAATATCGACAAACGTAAAAGCAAAAACAGATGTTGTGGTTCAACACTTGAAGTGAATGAGAGTGATACAAATAAAAGGGAAATAGGAGATTAGTGATATTGATAATATAAAGGAAACGCACGTTTTCAGGCTTCAGTTTGAAAACACACTTCCTCTTTTCTCTGCGAATTTCCTGTGTAGATCTGCTCCATGTCAGGTTTTGACATTCATTCGCATCTACAGGACTTTCTTTTCTGAGAAGGCCTTTTCTGCCACTGAGAAACTCACATGGATCTGTTTTCATTTCTCTTGCATTTTTCTGCTGTTTAACCAGCAAAATTAAGGCTAAACTAAATCCGGCTGTCTGCCATTCTTGGCAGTGTGGACCCCGACCTATCCCCGAGACTTCTGGGACTGACGCCAGTAGGTTTTCCCTCTGGGCCGCTGTGTCTGCCACTCATGACCAGTGGACTGTACATCAGCTGACTGCGACTTCTCTCGGTGGGTCAGACGACCTCGCTTACAAAGCCTCATTCATTCATCGGAGGTCGAACTAAGCCTGTTCATACAGCAGAAAGCATAACATAATAATTACAGAGTTTTGCTTTTATTATTTCACGCAGGCACACCAAAGATAGAATCACTCAGTTAACTCTAGCCAATGATTAAGCATTTGTTTTGCTGATTTCACAGAAGATTCTACATCTTTAACTCTTACATCAATAAGCTTTCACCACAAATGTTCAGAAGCCACTTTTAGCAGTGTAATCTTTGTACCATGACGAACACGTGAAGGAAAGGAGCCCGTTTAGCAGTATGACGTGAATTGGTGTCAGCCTAAAAAGGTGTAGAAAATGAGTCGTAATGGGTTATCCCTCATTAGCTGTATGGTATGAACAACATGACTTGGAGTTTTACAGTAGTAGGTGCTATTGGAGAAATGACTGTTTATGTATGCAAAGAGAGTGGTAACAAGGCTGGAAAAGGGTGAGCCAGCTCTTCAATTGATACTTCAATCCATCAGCTTCCACACACACAAATATTTATAGGCAGTGGCTCACAGAAATCTTGGGACATGCATTGGAATCTGGGTTGCGATATCCTGTTGCAGCTTCTAAACAGTGCGTGTATTACTTTTTTTCTAATATGACATGAGGATAATATTTGTGTAACAACTGTCTGTCTATGTGTCCTGTCCAGATAATGGGGGTGAGATATGTCTGTCAGTTGTTTGTCAGAGGTGCTAACTGCTATAGTCAAAGCTGGTAAGTGTAGACAGAATATTCAGACCTCAGACAGGTCAGCACTTCCTCACCCTGGTGTAGGAGAGCGTGGCGTTGCGGTGCTGCGTGTGAAACTGCAGAGTGATGAAAGCGACTTCTACGGGGATCCTGGACACCACAGCCTGCACCGTCTCATTCTGCGAGACGCTCACGTTTTGGAAGGTTCCTGGCAGGAAAACCACCCGGTCTGTGACACAGAGAGAAAAGTAGGACTTATTCCCATAATGGTAAAATCATATGACTTTATTGGTGTAGACTGATTGCAGTGTGCTGCCTACTAATCGCTCTACAGTATCACCATAAAGCCAGCGCTGGATAGGCTCAGGTAGCATACTGACTGATATATGCTTTTGATTATGGTTGTTACTCACATTATAAACAATTACACTCATACTTTTTTTGTGTCCACAATCAATATGTTGCTATAACTGTACATATATTCCTCTTGCCATTTCTCTCTCACTCTCTCTCGTGACCTTTCCAAGTTTACATGTGCACGGTTACAACATTACTCAGTCTACGGATGTACTTAATATTAGGTTAAAGACATTAAATTTGTTTTCCTTGGCTTCGGTCAATCTAGCTTACTATGAAGAACAACGACTCACTGTCGAGGAAAACATTCGGTAAACTTTAAATTCCTTGAAATGACAGGCTGCAGACAGTTGGTGCCAAGCCAAGTAGGCAGGCTGAAAGCAGGTCAGCAGCACATCAAAGAGGGGCCTCGCAGAAAAGGCTGAATGAAGACGTACGCTCTTCTGTATTGACTAATGAGGTACGACAGTATAGTGAAATGCTGAAGCATTGCCTTCACCAGTTGTCAGTGCTGGAAACAGTACATTTACTCAAGTTCTATACTTAAGTGCAATCTTGTTGTATTTGATTGATTCCATTTAATGCTTTCTACATTTACTCCACCACAACTCAGAGGCAAATATTACTTTTTGCTCAACTAGATTTATTTGACAGCTTTAATGGTGCTACAGAGATGCCTCTACCTACAAATCACACTCTTCAGAAATAAAGGAACATGCTTGTTTGGCAAAGCACCAACACAATCCACATCAGCATTGCCTCCACCAAGGTTATGTTTTCAGCTGTGTCCGTTTGTTTGTTTTTTTTGTCGTTGGTTGGATTGTCAGCAGGTTTACACAAAAGCTGACCAAAAATGGGTTTCGGCCCAGAATAGACCCCATTTACTTTTGGTGGTGATTCAGATAAAGAGATTTTTTCCCCCTGACTTTCTTTGACATGGCGAGAAAGGGTGTTTATCCACTTTTTCATTAATTTCGTATTTAGGTGGCTGGTATCTATGAGTGAGTACAATTTGATGCAGATCCTAAATCTGGTGATTTTATACAGTTACGTTTAAAATGGGGTTTAAAATTTAGAGTGATATGGGGCTGTCAAGTTTAATATTGGATTAGGCTTGATTCAGTTAAAGGTAACTGTTGGGCCTTGCCATTCTAGTTTTTAGATTGATTTCAGTTAAAATGGAAAGAATTAGCAGGAAATTAGCATTCCCACTAAAATCATGACCCCATCACAATATCTATGAAAACAACCTAAAAAATTGATTTGATGATTAGTCTGATACAGAGTAAGCCACTCGGAATCAGTGTGTATTCAGGCGAGATTTAAAAGTGGAGACAGTGTCAGAAGTGCGAATGTCTGGTGGGAGAGAGTTCCAGAGGCTGGGGGCAGATCAGCTGAAAGCTCTTGATCCCACGGTGGTTAGGTTGGCAGATGGGGCAAAGAGCTGGATGGTAAAAGAGGATCTGAGAGTGCGGGAGGGTGTGTGGATATGGATCAGTTCAGTGAGATATGATGGTGCCAAGTCATGATGGATCTTGAAAGTGAGGAGTAGAATCTTGAAATCAATGCAGAATTTGATAGGGAGCCAATGGAGTTGCTGCGGGGCCGGAGTGATGAGTTCTGGTGATGATACGGGCAGCTGCTTACATCTATTCTGATTTTTTACGTTCTATTTTAATGACACCGTAATAATCAACCAACCATTGACATGTTAACTCTTGACTAAGCTTTAGCTGGCCATCTGAGAGGAATGTGCAGAAAAAAAAAGCATTGCTTAATTTGCTGTGTAGTACCATGAACACTTCAAATGCTGCATGCAGCAGCAATGATCCGCCAGTTAGACCGGACAAGCACGTGTAGTTTGACGGAGATATTATTAAAAAAAAAAATCTGGGCAAGTGTTTTTACAATAGCTATGAAACTTACAGCGTCATTGTAAAACAAAAGTGTCAGTAGTAAACAACACTGTTGAATGTGAAACATTCATAATGATTGTAACTTTAACAGAAATCGGGAAGATACTTTCCCTTCTATCATTTCTACCTTTGAGTCCTCAGCTCTATCTTTCTGTGAGCATGAACTTTCCTCCCTATTTGTGTCTTTGACCTATCACTCTGATTTCCTATCTGATCTGATTTCACTGGGCTGTAACTGCTTACATAGTTTGATGTCACTCACACATCACTTGCACTGCATTACCTATGACCTTTTTCAAACATGTATTCTATATTTAAGTGTTTTTCCTTTGTTATTGAGTAATATAACAATAAGAGCTACACTGTTTAGATCATATATATGGTCTGGTTATTTTGAATCTTTGCTGCCATGTGAGACATGTGTTTGTGTCTCATACAGAGAAGAAGAATGCCAAGTATGAAAAGCAAAGCTCTATGGATTTGTTGCAGGACACACGTGCGTCCTCAGCCAGACTGTTTGCAGGTCAGAATCCAGCTCAGGAGTGTCCTGCTGCCTGGACTTTCATGACAAAAGTGTGACCCAAAGAGGGTTTACAAGAGGAAGAAAGCCCAATCCAGGATATATAGCTGAGGTTATTTAATCATTTCATCTCTTTATTTTCTTATAAATGCACATACTTTACTTGTATTGGCTTTTTAATAAATACATCCACCACTCAGTGGTATGCTGTGGACTGCAGAAAAACACACTCAAAAATCTAATTCATTTTGCACATTCTACTTAATCTTTAGACTGTTAGGTATTTTTTTGCCTACATTTGTGGCCAAGTTAAAGTTATTAAAGCTGGTTTGCAGAGTTGCCCTCATGAATAATTGATCAATGTTGGCGCGTCTTTAAGAGCTGCTCACAGTAAAATCATTTATTTACTTCCAGTGCAGGATTTATTGTCCCGTGAGGGTCTAAATGCTATTTCTGAGGCTCTTCCTCCCAGACTAATTGAAAATTTGGAGTGAAACCATCAAATACAATCAAATTCAAAATAATTGAATAATACTGACATAACTCATTGGTTACTTGATGCTTAAAGCGCGTGTGTCCACATGTGACACTAAATCAGAGATGGCAGATCATCTGCTAGTTACTGTTGTCTCAACTTGCTATTGCTGGTAATCAAATATCCAGCAGCAAGTGTTTATTGACTTGGTTTCGCTACCTTTTCACTAGGATCCACCTTTGGTTTTGATTCAAAGGGTCTCAAATGTTGAAGTAATTATTCTGTTAAATTCTTACAAGAAAAATTTGATTTTTTTTTCATGCTTATATGCTGAATTGCACATAGGCCGGTCATCAGTTCATTTGATGTGTATACTGTGTCATGGTTGCATTAGATTGACCAAAAAAGAATTCAAATGTGTGATATTCTAATAACAGCCCGATATGGCTATCACAGTAATATTATAGCCATTTTTAGTTACAGCTGCACTGCGATGACCTTTCAGCATCACTTTAAACACGAATGTATATCCTGTTCATGCACGTGCAGAACATAACCCTTCTTCTCCAACCACATATCTGTAGAGCTGAATTTAATTCACTGAGGGGGGTTGACATGCATAAACTGGACTAAGTATACATTTGAGCCAGGGTCTGTGTGACAAAACTGAGTATACAATCGCTAGCTAACGTTAGCTAGCTAGACAACAAGTTGAGCCGAGTGGCACCAAGTGATTTGGTACAGTACAGTACCCGCGAGCTGCAAAGCGGCATTTACACGACCTTTTCTACAGAGTTAACCAACACACACACCCTCTACCTGTTAGTCTTAAAGTTTAGGAAGCTAAAACAATGTTGCTTGGGTTGAATTTTTTTTAAATTACTATCTGGTAACTCACTTTCCACCTGGGCTTCAACTTCGCGCAGCAGGAGCAGCAGCAGCAGCAGCGGCAGCGGCGGCGGCGGGCACCAGATCCAACGAGACATTTTCCTCCGCTTCGTTTATTTCGAAACAACAGGCCTGTATCTGCTGGTCAGAGAGCTCATTGGTATCGTCGCAGTCGCCTGTGTTTGGCTAACAGAGGTCCCTGCAAACGCAGAAGCGACATGCTTCACTGAACTGAGTGTTTTCTGGAGACACTCGTCTTCATCTGACCCTCTGCCTGCCTGCCTGCCGCTCTAACAGCTAAACGATGCTTCCGCGAGAATCACGCCCTCGTTCCCGCGATAACTCCACCCGCCAGCCCCAAACACCCACTTCAAATCACCTCACATTAATAACTAAATATTATTTAAGGTAATGGTAGTTTTCGAGCATAGTTTTGGTGTCTGGATGCCCACTTATAAGTCGTGCGGTGTTGGTAATTCATTTATGATAAACTCCAATCGCATAAGAGTAGTAGCTCTGTGGTTATATGTACAATCATAACATTACCAATCACAATATTAAAAGGGCACTATGTAGTTTTGGAGCACTTCAAACTCAGAATTGTATTAATTACGATATTAATTAGGTAAGAATACAAACTCAGAGATATTTATTTTTCCATGATGGAATCAAAAAGCTGTTCTCAGCGTAGAATAAAGTCCCCAGAGCACTGTTTGAAGCTAGAAAGGTGGCAGGGTCCACCAAATAAACCAAGTTAAACGGTATGAAATTGTGTCGTCCTTATAGGTCACTGTCTTTATTCAGTTTACCCAGTCATGATTTTATTTAGTGAGTTTGTTGAGTCAAATATTTAAAAAAAAAAAATTAAAAAAAAAATCAGTCAATGGAGATCTTTCTCTTCCGATTACATTTTCTTCCCAAAAACTACATAATGCACCTTTAACGTAACTTATCCTTACTACTTTTATATCACGTGCACAAATTATTTAAAGCTGTTAAAAAATAATGCTGCCATTCTTGTTTGTTTTATATTTACAGAAATGTTGTTGTGTTATGGAAATAGACATGTGGGAGGAATGTGTTTCAACACCAGTAACTGGCCTGTTAGTACTGTGCAGCAGAAGAGGTAGTTGAGCGTTACAGCACATCCTGCGTGTTGGATAATGTTTCTATTCCTGCTTTTCAGCGGCCGAGGACAATGTTACAATAAAACAAACAGTGAAAGTGAGAAGTTTAGTACCCGCAGAAGCCACCTAACAGAACTATAAACATGGGAATCTGTGCTGTGTTGGACGCTGAGAAGAAAATTAAATCCATATCAAAGAGCCAGAGACAATTTCATGTTTACAGATTTATTTTACCTCAAGCCCTTCTTTTACCCATTCACACATTAAAACCTTGCAGGCACCACGGACTCATGCATGCTGGCAAAATTAGCACAAATTAACACAAGTACCAACAAAAAAAAATGAGAATCACCGGGCAGGGATGCAACTCTGGAGCATCATGCTTTAAATGAACCGGGAGAAGGTAGATAATTGTAGGAAAAAATCTCTAGGTTAAAAGTGAAGAGGTATGTGGCAACAGACTGTACACACTGTACACAGTAGTGGCAGCAATAGGGGGGGACAGAGGTTGGGCGGTCACCATGGGCTCTCTAACTTTTTCGTAAGCTGACGTCGGCGCTGGTCAGCAGCGGCGACAGCGACGTGCTCTCTGACGCGTCCTCTCTCTTCAGAATCAGGAAAGCCTCGCGACTGATTCCAAGCAGCTCTCGGAGTCCACTGTTCTCCAGCTACAGACACAGAAATGTACACACATGCTTTAACTTTCAATATTACCACTAGGAACAGAAAACGTGTGTTACCGACAGAATATTTGTTTAATACTGTACTTAATTATGGTTGCAAAGTGGCTTCCCTATGGCAAAAACTGGGTTTCTTACATAATCATGTCAGTCACAGCCTGCGTTTACCACAGGCCTTTCACCGCTGAGTACAGACAACAGATGCAGGCATTTTGGAATATCTACCATCTCGGGAACATTTCTGGCATAAATATCAAGAGTCCTGATTATTCATGAGGATTTCATACATGCTGATACCACCAATACATATGCAGAATGAGGGGACTTATGCTGCCTGTGAATGCTATTAGTCAAAACAACTACTTCAGGTACTTTCCAATAACTTTGTGACTGCTACTATAGCAATGACCACTGGAATTCCAGCTGTCACGTTAGCTGCCCAGAACCAACAGATGTCTGTTTAAGTATGGCAAAAACAAAAGGCTGCTTAGGACCTTGACACACCCCAGTGTTAGGTCGTTGGTGAGCATCTGTGGACCTAGCTTTGGGTAGTGTTCCTCTCTGTTGGCACAGGTCTGCCCTTGTTGCCGGCTTTTCGGCAAGGTGATTTGGTGCTTCAAAAATCATTTGCTTTGGCTGTTCAGCTAAGTGGATCATTGGAACTGAAAAGGAAAGAGTCAAGGGAAGTTTTTTTTAAATCTGAGATCTCATTTGACTAATTTATTTTGTGCCTTTGCCTCTTCCTATCTTCATACATATTCTATTCATAACAACTGTTTGTATATCCATAGTCCTGAGTCTTCCAGTTTCTTCAAATGATGAATACAGACTACCCCCACCTGGTGGTATGGAGAGGTATTTCATGTCAAGCAGCCAGCTCTTTAATGTGTGATGTAATCCTGTACCCTAAGGATTTTTCCCAAGTTTTGATTTGTCATTTCTGTGCACGGACAAGTTTCTGTACCCTGAGCCATCATTTTTGGAAGACGACAAGGGTTTTCTGCAATATGATTTGTTGAAAGTAGATGTGGAACAAAGCAGGACATAATCTTTTACCTCTAGTTGCTTAATCCTCTCCTCATCTTCACACGTCCGCCCCTCGTCCACCTCTATCGCCTTCCTCATCACAGAGGCCATTTCATTGATCTTGTCTATATGTGCTTGCATTTCCTACAAAGATGAAAAACAAAATATGTAAATAAAAGGCAGTGGAAGATGTAAAGTGCGTAAATACTATGCCAAAATAAGAGTCATATGTGGACCTCACTGACCGTGGTGTGCTGCTCTTTCAGCTGGGTCACGATGGCCGGGTCGTCCCTCTTGCTAGCCATGAGGAGCCTGAACACCTGCTCCCTGTATTTGGTCATGATGAGCTCTAACGCAGACTGGTGCTCCTCCAACGACGTCCGTAGCTCTGCAGCAAGAGTGAGCACAGGCTTAGTTTGTGCAGGGGACAATACTACATGAAGCTCTTACAAGAATACAAGTAATGTCACCTTGTTGTGATCAGCAACCACATCCCTCTTATTTTACCAGGTTAGGTGTGGTTGTGACCAACAGAAGTCATCCAACAATAAATTAAGATAAAAGAATCTAATTAACTGCATACCTTTGTTTTCCTGCTGGAGCTCTCTGATTTGACGGTTCTCCTGTTGGATTCCCAAGACCAGACTAGAGCGGGGACGATGTCGTGCAACCTGGTTCAATGAGTCGATCTCCTCCTGATACTGCAAGCAAGATAAAACACAACCAAATCTCATTAAACAACTGAAAGAGTCAACAGCTCAAAATGTTAGATGGCTCATAATTGGAATACAGTGCAGAGCCAGAAATATTGAAAAATGGACCAACATCACGTGTCAAGTGACACCATACCTGTTTCATGGCATCCACCCGCTTGTTGAGCGATGTCGTCTGTTCGATTAACATCTCAGCAGCGTTGTCATGGTTACGTAGCCTTTCCACCAGCGATTTGGCGTCTGCCAGGACTTTCTCTAAGGTACAGTTCATGCCTGGGGAAATACAAAGCCATTAAAAGAAACTATGAACAACTAATGTTAACAGCATACCAGTTTTGGTAGAGATGAGTGCGCCCCTTTCTTTATAGGTGGACAATGATGGGGCTTGTTGATGGGAATTCTTGCATATAAATATAACTTGCAAATAGAAAACAGTCTTAATCAAACATGATCAAACAAAGTAGCATTTCATATCATCAAACCTGCCCAGCCCTCACAATTGCCATTTACAAGTCTGTACTTTGTATTTAAATCAGACTTTAATCTCAGGTCATAAATATGGCCAGATTGGAGCACATTAGGTCCCATCAAGGGATCATTTGGGTTAGGGTTAGGGTTAGGGTAGGGTGAGGGTCACTTGGTGAGGTGGGACACTAACAGAAATCCCAGTTCCCTATGTGTATATCTTTAAATTGTGTCCAACCAGACTTACTAAAGTAAACAATACTAAAAAGTAATTACTCAGGACAGTGACGAAAATATATTTAAAAAACATATGCTTTATCAGAACACCAACCACAAACCCCATGTAATAACTTAGCTCGTTGCTAACCCTACCCTCCCTCTCCTTGTCACACCTTGGATGACAGCTGCTGCCAGCTAATTCGCACAAGCTAACATTACCTTGTTAGTGTTATATTCAGTTACCGATACGCCATATCTATCTTAGCTGTAGTAAACGTAAAGACAATGACGCACACAATATTAGTTATTCAGTTATCTGACAAGGATAGTAGTATGACATTACCAGCAGGACAAACTCAAGTCTTTGCTAACTTATTAGCTGACTTAGCAGACCAAAGCTGTCATGCAAATCCACTTACGGCTCATATTACACATATGCTGGGCAAACTGGTCGACTGGCATTCAAAATAGCTCTTTCTTATCAACGTTAGGAAACCATTGGAGAACACACTGTCTTACCTGGAGAACTCAAGGTGCAAGACATTGCAATCTTGCAAGCTAGTCCGTTAACTGTTACTTCCTGTTGATGTTTGGTAGCTAACATTAGCTACAGGCTAATTAGTCCCCATCAACATACAACAAGTAGAAGTTTTGATGCAGCTAAATTTCCCTTCAAATCACAAGAAGATGCCCGTAGATATTAATACGTTGATTATACAATCGTCTGCAACAAAGTCAGTTCCGAGATGATTAAAAGTGGCTACAGCTAACACTAAACGATAATATACAGAGAGCAAAGCTTCCAAACTCCCGTCCAATCCCGCGAGATTGTTTTGATATCAAGCCACTCTCGCGACACCGACAGCGTTATTTTGTTCAATTACAGAAAATATGGCGGACAGGCTAACACAGCTCCAGGACGCTGTCAATTCGGTAAGGGGAATTTAAGAGTTTTAAAACGATAATTGCGGAAAAATAGCTATGTTTTGACTTTTTATATCAATTGAAGGTGGTAGCTATCGCGAAGCAGTAGTTCTACTCTGTATTAACCTGCCAACATGGCTACATAATGCGTAGCTTACGACCATGGGCCTGTATCACGACTCTCATCTAAGTTACAACTCCATGTTGATGTTATTCAGTATAGCACAGAGGAGCATTTGCTACAGTACACCAGCGATACAGCAAAGGAAAGTCGAGGTCACTCATAGTGAGCAGATTGCAGACCGGCAGCATTAACAATTAATGTCCTGCTTGAATGAAAGTGTGATCCAAATGTTATTGTTTTGTGTGTGTGCAGCTAGCAGATCAGTTCTGTAATGCCATCGGGGTCCTCCAGCAATGTGCGCCTCCTGCCTCCTTCAGTAACATCCAGACGGCAATCAACAAAGATCAGCCAGCAAACCCGACCGAAGGTGATTTATTTGTTTTTTCTTTTAATCTTTTAATATCTTATCGTTGTTTTTTTTTTTACTTCTCTATCTTATCGAACATATCTCAACATTGCGTGGTTCACATTATTGATGTACTTATCCAATACTGACCTTATTGAATTGATGGGATATTGCGAGGTCCATGATAACACATCATATACTATTTCTCAGTCACAGGCCTTATTTGAAACATCCTAGTTTTATATGAATCTAAACAGTAGACAGTATTTAGCAATATCACAGGCCTGGAGAAAATAGAGGTTTATGAATTTGAAACTGACAGTAAAGACTTGACGTATTTTATTATAGGTATGCCAACATATAACCATCCATCCATTGGTATTGGTCAATTTCCTTAGCCTGGTTACAGACCTCCTGAATAAGTGCACACATGTCAGATTTTTCTTCTGTGATCCACATCATGATCATGAATAATGAAGCGAAACAAACTGGCAATTCAGTCTTCTTATCTCGCTACAAGACCCTAAAATTGATAGGTACGGGAATCCGTCTCGCAAGAGAAAAATATAAACATCGATACATCTGTTGTCTACACTCTTCTACCCAAATACTTCTCTCTTGCTTTATGTCTTCCGTCATATATTTTTGCTATTGACTTACAGTAATGGAGATGCATGATTTGTTAACATAAGGATTCAACATTTGTATCACCCTGTAGAATATGCCCAGCTCTTTGCAGCCCTGATCGCCAGAACAGCCAAAGATGTGGATGTACTAATCGACTCTCTGCCCAGCGAGGAGTCCACGGCAGCTCTGCAGGTCAGCACATTCACAAGCAACTTTCAGACGTGCATTCCAGTTTCAGATTCTTCAACAAGAGGCAACAAACACTCAGAAAAGTCCAGGTAGTACTTCTAGCTTTCAGTCAGCAGGGGGAGCCAAGTGAATAGCGCAAGATAGCTCAAGATTCTAAAAAGGGAAATGATATCTGCTTTGCTGAGCGGTATAAAGCAAACGACCAGATCATTGCAGTCCATTTTAAGGCTGCTGGTTGTGGTTATTTATTGTAAAAAGCCTATAGCCTGCTAATATACTCTTGGAATAACATTTTTTAATAACTGATATAATATAACTGA
>OMLP01006142.1:6478-22204 GCA_900302685.1 Spondyliosoma cantharus | reverse complement strand
AGGGAGAGCAGACACAAGCGGCTGCCGCTGCCAGGAAGCTGCTACGTGGTGGAGGCAGGCTGACAGGCAGGCAGAGGTGAGTGGGTGTGAGAGAGAGCGAGAGAGAGAGAGAGAGAGAGAGAGAGGGCGCGCTCACATTTGTTTGAGCCCCATTCCTCTCTCAGGCATCATGACTGAGCCCTTTCATTCAGGATGGCAAGGGTTTCCTGTGCAGTCACTTACTGTACTTAAAGGGTGGAGTGTGTCTCTGTGTGTTTGAGTGCGTGTCTGTGTGTTTGAGTGTTTGAGTCTGTGCATGTGTGTGTGTCCCTACGTACACATTAACTCAGTAGTTTTACACCAAACTGAGAAACCCAACATCTGGGAGAAAAGTCACATTCTGAATCCACTGCTTGGTTTACACGTTGAAATAAAAACAAAACAAAACAATACTTTCAATACTTTTGACCAAATTCCTTTCACCTCTGAGATTTCAAAAGTTGAAAAAAGCAGAAAAGCAGGAAAATAAAACCAAAAATATCCACATGGCTGTGTCATATGACAGTTTCAGTGACATAAGGAATGGCATCAGAGTTTAGAAAAAGATTTGTATTGCTTGTGACCAAATATTTGACTTTATTTGTAGATTACAGGTTTTGTCGGACAGATTTTTGCCCCTGTTTTTGGCTACAGGCTTTGGTCTTTTATAAAGCCTTCCTTGTAAGTGGCTGAGTGATCATGTAGCCCTGTTTGTTTAGCCAGGGGGTGGATCTGGTTAACTTCAGGCCAAACAGAATCCCTCCAGACTTGAGCTAAATGCCGGCTGGCTCAGCTGTGAGCTAACAGTCTGACACTTTAATGATGCTTAATTTTCCACCTTGGTGAGGAAACAAGCAAATAACCCATCCATGCCCGTGGCTCAAGTGTGCTCATTATTTCCAATGCTCTAGTTCATCTGCTCACATCAAACTGTCAGATCTGGGGAATAAAAGAAAAAAGAAAAATATTGTTGTGATATTGTAAGGTTAGATTAAATAGCTTTAAAAAAGGGTTCACTCTCTCTGCTTTTATAGCATTGTTTTTGGCAACAAACAGGCATTTATTTTCAGTGAAAATGCTCTCTCAACTTCCAAAAAATAGCTACTTAATGACAAACAGGCAACATTAGCAGCTAGCCAGTGAATATAGTGAAGCATTTAGCTGCCAAGGAGCCAGATATTTTCCTTTTAGGAGATGGTGGAGACCAAATGCAGAGCTACAAGGAGAGGAAATATTGGACATAACCGCAATGCTAAATAAATGGCAAGCATTTTCATTATTTGCTTTAGGCAAAATTTAATTAAAATACAAATATAGCATCCTGATAATTGGGTTCAGTGAAATGTCTTTATAGCACTGATATGATTAAATTATAACAACCCTTCGCCCCTTTTCCAGCACAATGCTGTGTGTTGGAGTTAGGGACACTAGCACCTGAATAATTTCACATCTATCGGCATCAGTTGGCATCCGAACATCATTTGGTGTAAAATTGTGCAAGAAAAATAAGCACCTTGCAGAATTGTCACAAGTGCCTATCTGCCTAGTTTTCTTGTGTTGCCTAGCCGTAGTATTCCAGAGTGACAGAGTAAAGGGAAGTGCGAGAAAATAGCTTTATGTGATGTGTCGACCTGTTGTGGTGCTCACAATATGCAAGCTGGCCTTGTAGAGTCACATAGCTGATGTACATCTTCTCAGAAATGGAACGTCACATAGGGAATATGTGGGCTATGTGAGACCACAAGTGCTGTGATTAGTCTTCTTGTGCTTTGTGTTTGCTCAACATCGTAATTTGATTGTCGATCATCAAGTTGAGCTTCCTAGAAGTGTTGTGCTCAGGAAACCCTGTAAGGACCTCAGTAACCCTGCTCTCCATCCAATAGAAACTTCCAAAACCAAGCAGTTTTAAGCAGTGATTCAGTGATTTTTCTCAGAAGTCAGGAAGTGTGTTGTTGTTGTTGTGGGATTGTTGGGGGCGGGACGGAAAAGGGAATGGTGACTAGACGAAACATGGGTCCTATCTCGGGACTGCAGGGCTGTTTAATCTCAGTGAGAGCTAATCACGTCCATCCATAGCCTCCTGATGAAGTCCTGCAGAAGTATTTTGATGATGTACACGTCCATCCTCTTCCTCCTTCTCTCTGTTGTACAATACGGAATGTTCAAGATCTGCTCATGTTAATTATATTCTATTAATTCAAGAAGAGGCTTAAACTTCTCCTCTCGGTGCTTACTTACTTTTTCCTTTCATGTTTGGTTTTTATTCAAACAACCTCCATCACACTACTGTGTGTGTGTGTGTTTCTTTGCTTCTGTGCTTCTGATTCCATCCACACAAGGGCTACACACCGAATCCAAGAGGGCAATATGTGGCCTTGTAGAGAAAATAGTTCCCAAATTGCCTGGGAGAGAACAATAATTTCATAAAAGAGCCCAGGGATTAGAACAAAAATGTTGCTATGTGATGTGTTGTTCTTGCAAATGAATGATGGACCTCCTCGGGTCACGAGCACATTCCCCGGATTGTTATCCTTCAGTTTGGAATATGTCTGTGTCACTTCGATATTATCCGAGATGGTATGAAAAATGTAAAGGAATGCCTACAGAGAAAGATCGGCGGCGATTTCACTGATGAGTTCCTGGAATGAAACCCTGCATACCATGAGGCATCCAGCACATGATTCCCTGTCCCTGTTATAGGGTCATGGGAATATTTTTATACCGGGGATCTGATTTAGGTGCCTCCTGAGGTCAGGGGATCTGTTCCAGAGCTGCACTCACTGAAATGCAAAAATGGATAGCGCTTGTTTACCTTGCTCGTCAGAGGGATAGACGGAGCAGAGTTAATTATGCTTTGAAATTGAAAGTTTAGAATTCATTAACCATGAACATGCAACACGTAACTCAGCAGATGGTGCAGGGGTAAACTTATCAGCCACCGCGTTCGACCCATAGCTTACTGGATTGGTGGGATCTTGTCATTATTGTGTTGCTGATTCCTCCTGCAGCAGCCGTTGATACCATACCTGAAGATTACAGGATAAAGGATCGGTCAGACTAGAAAGTGTCTCAGCAATGTTAATCAGCGGATCCACCTGAAATAGGCAGCGCTACTGTTAGGAAGTTTGTGATTTTAGGGACCACCGCTAGTGAACGACAGTAGCTTGTAAGGTAATGGATATCATTTGAGCAACCTTTTTATATCTCCTCACTGATTTTTACCCCCTCCCTTACACATTTGTTAATGTATTATTTAATAGTTCATACAGGAAAGAAGGAGAAAGTAAAAGGTTCTCTAAACTAGCTGGGTTGCTAAAATAGTATATCAGTAGTGCAAGAGTCAGTGAACTGACTCACAAATATTTAGCTGCAGTTTGCTAACATTAGTCACCATAAGATAGTGGTCATACCAGATCAAGTAAGGCTTCAGCGGCGAAACTAGGGGTTGATCGACATGGTTTTTTCAAGGCCAATAACGATTATTAGAAAATCAAGGGGGCGGATAACCAGTATTTGGAAACAATATACATTTGCAGTAAAATTAAAATCTTAGTGTCAACATTAAGAACAACTTGTGATGGAATCAAGTACAGTTAATTCAAGTACTGTTCTGAAGTCCAGCTTTGAGATACTTCACTTGAATATTTCCTTTGTCAGCTACTTTATACTCTCTCCACTAATCAGATAGTGTTGTGGGTGGGAAGATGCTGCACAATAGCCATTTTAGTAGCACATTTTTTAGTTTAGAGTTTTTTTTTTGTTTTTTTTGCAGACTGACAGAAAAAGCACTGATACCAATAACTGGAAAGATTGAACGTGGTTGTGTTTTATTGTTAATAAATTAAACTTGAGTGGAGTGAATATTCACTGTCCTCAGGATTTGATTAAATTACGATTCACCCTTCAAAGTAACACTTATAAAAATAACACGCACAGCGTCTGAATGCACAGCGTCTCTCGATACATCTTGATGCATCTCAGTTTTTCTCATCGTCAGTTTTCTATCTTACTTATATTACTGCACACGGCTACTTTTTTGCTAAATAAAACAACCAGTCAGATAAACCTATTCATTTGGAAAGTCCTTTTCAAAGACCAAACTACTACTTTTTACTCTGAAAAAAAAATAATTATCTTTTCGATACCAGTATGTGTGATGGACTTCAGAATATAAACATAACAAAAACAAAACATTAATGCATCTGAGGTGGATTACACGTTGACTGTAATCTACAAACATTTTAGACATAGTGGCTCTAAGACAGGGCACTGTGTGAATTTGGCAAACATCACAAACATGACTCTGCTGCGCGCACCTATCCCAGAGTGGAATCTAAAATTGACAGCGCCTCCTCAATTCATGACTGATTAGCTGGGCTCGCCGTATCCTTTTATGGTTGCAGACGTTAGCTTCAGGTAGTATTAGCTGCGAGGCAGATTTTAAACACAACGTGCGTCTTGTCCAGCTCGTGCTTCCCAGCAAGTTCATAAAATCTGAAATGTGGCCAGCTGTCCTAATGTTTGCCCGCAAGAGAGCAACGTTGCCATGTCGCTTTACAACTTTATTGTCCAGCTGACGTTACGAGGCTTTAATTTTGTGAAGGCTGCAAACTCCTGATTCTGTCACTGCATTCATGCAGAATCATTGCAGCGCACTTAGAATTGAGACATTTTCACGCCTCTGTTTACTTGTAACAGGGAGAAGATTTCATCTCTTCTTCCAAACGTTACACAAGTTCACATTCGCTCCTCTTAGTGAATCTCCTCACTGGCAGCTTAAAGTAAAACTGTAGAAGTAGAGAATATTGCCGGTAAAATTCATCAGTAGTCATTTAAGACACCACAGTAGAATCAGTGTCTGGACTGATGTGCACGTTTGCTTTTCTTATGCTCTCTCGCAGGATAGTATGGCCATGACGGGAGGGACTGCAGCTGCCCTTCCCATGAGCAACCACACCCGAGAGAGGGTGACTGTGGCCAAGCTGACACTGGAAAACTTCTACAGCACTCTGCTCACCCAGCACGAGGAGCGTGAAATGAGGTAAAACTCGCGCAGTGGTTTTGTAACCCACATTACCACCTGACATGACACCTCCGCCCTTTTCACTTTTGTTTGTCGTTATCGGTGATATTCAGGGCCATGTCCTATGTGTCTATTCAGCAACAGATACGATAAACAAGTTATTTTACTTTACATTTTCCTTCCTGGAGATAGTCATTTGTAATAGTTCCCTCGGGCAGTACAAGCCTTTCAGCGCCTTCACCGCAGAGCAGCCAGTTCCTCTCTGTATGTAAATGTAGCTGTTGTTTAAAGCATCAGGTGGCACTCCGTCCGCTGCTGCGAAAAAGGAAACAAGGCGGAGGTGTTTCATCTCAGGTGTGAGCACAATAAAGGCCGTGTTATGAACAGTCTTATTTTGTTCTCACGTTACCACACGTTAGAGCTCATCTCTACCCCAGGTAACATGGTAAAAGACAGCTGACTCGCGGTTTACACCTCTGCGTACACTTATTGCAGATTGATTTATGAGATCTGCATCATTGTAGGACCTCCTTGTGTGTTTCCACTCCAAAACGTCTTATTTTTATATTGTAAAGTAACTAGTAATCATTGTTTGCTTTGATCGGAATGCCTTTTTCGAAAGTTGTATTATATGTTGTTGTTTTTTTTTTGTTTTTTTTTATTAATAGGCAGAAGAAGCTGGAGAAGGCCATGGATGATGAGGGTTTACCAGATGAGGAGGTGCTGAACTCTTTGTCTTCTCCTTGCAGAAAAAGGCATTTTTTTTTCTCTTTCGTCTCTCCCTTGTACATTCTTCAGATGACTCACTTGTTTATGATTGCCCGTGTTTTGCAGAAAGTAATGCGGCGCTCGCAGCACGCCCGTAAGGAGACGGAGTTTTTGCGACTGAAGAGGACGCGGCTCGGCTTGGATGACTTTGAGTCTCTTAAAGTTATTGGACGAGGTGCTTTCGGAGAGGTACGGTGTAAGAAACGGCGTATAAGATTGAGCCCCTTCTAAAGTTTGATAGAAAATATGGCAGCTAGATATATTGCTGCTGCTGTTTATTGACACCCCCGTGAAATGTAACTGCCGTCTCCTTCAGGTGCGTTTGGTGCAGAAAAAAGACACGGGACACATTTACGCCATGAAGATTTTGAGAAAAGCCGACATGCTGGAGAAGGAACAGGTAAAGTATTTTGTCAGCGCCGCAGTTTTCCAGGCTTACTGTTAACGCTGCTGCATCCATGCTCTTGTGTAAGTGAGCGTCTTGGGTTATCTACCGTCTCCCTTGCAGGTTGCTCATATCCGGGCAGAGAGGGACATTCTGGTGGAGGCGGACGGTGCCTGGGTGGTCAAGATGTTCTACAGCTTCCAGGACAAGAGGAACCTTTACCTCATCATGGAGTTCCTGCCTGGAGGTTTGCACTCGTAGCTTAAGTTTGAGGCTGTTTACACGTGATATCAACAACAACCCTCTTGGGTGATCTAGCTCTAAGTATGTCACTTCACACCAAGGAGTCTGGGGACTTTCTCCATAGGGAACAAATTAAATAGCCTCTATTGTTTACTGTTAACAGTGTTTTTTCCATTATGGTATCGGCAATAGAATGTTTTTTTCTTTCATAAATGTATTGTAAATGGTGAAATTAGTTGGGACAGTGTTCAGACGGCTGCTAAATGTTGGCACTTTGGACACTGAAGCAGGCTGGTACAGTGATGCTGCGACAAAATGGAAAAAGACGACTTCATGTTTTGGTTTTGATGGTGAATTTATCAAGATTGCACAAATAATTTATAGTTTGCTGTAGCTGTCTCGTTTCTCTTCTTTCAACAACTCTCAAAATTGCACTTTTTTTTTTTTTTTAAAAGGGATTCTGGGGATATTGTAGTTACCAGCTAAATGTGTAGGTAGGTTGAAGCAGAGAGTGTTTTCACGACGTCTGCTGCTGACAGTGGCAGGTTAAGAAAGCACAAACAAATGTACAAATTTACATTGCAGTGAACCGAATGGAAATCAGCCTGCGTGTAATCCATTGTGCTTTTTCTCCTTACTTGATGGAAGACATCAGTAGGCAGTCTTTCAGAGTGGCCCGGGACACATTGACATGAAGATGATTAGAATAATGTGGCTGCCTAGACCAGCTCCGAATGGTGGTTTTAGTGATCAGATCTCAGTGCATCCTCAGTGTGTCTTGGGTGCATTCATACTGTACTTACCCTTTGAGTTCACCTGGCGTCGGCATGTTCACTCATCCGCGTGGAATGTTTCTCAAAACTTCCATGGCGTTCTTTTTGTTGTTGCCGACCTTGAAAAACTGAAAACCTGAAACTTTATTGAGCTGGATAAAGGATGAATCGTTCTTCTGTGGCATAAACCAGTACAAAAGTGTTGTTTACTATCAGTTCTAACTTCTGACTTTGTTGCCAGGCGACATGATGACCCTGCTGATGAAGAAGGACACTCTGTCCGAAGAGGCCACGCAGTTCTACATCGCAGAGACGGTCCTGGCCATCGACTCCATCCACCAGCTGGGCTTCATCCACAGAGACATCAAACCGGACAACTTGCTGCTGGACTCCAGGGTGAGACAGATACGCAGAAATGTCTCGACTGTCTCTAAATCCTACAAGTGTGGCGAGTGAGCGCTTATCAAATGTTTATGCGCTCACAGGGACATGTGAAACTGTCAGATTTCGGCCTGTGTACGGGACTGAAGAAGGCTCATCGCACTGAATTTTACAGGAACCTGACGCACAATCCGCCCAGTGATTTCTGTGAGTTAAAAATCCCGTTTACACAGAGACACTGGTCTGATCTTTTGCAAAAACGCGCACTGCAATGATTTACACAGAGTAATCGCTCGCTTTTTCTCCCCGGCATCTTGCAGCTTTTCAAAATATGAACTCCAAGAGGAAAGCAGAAACCTGGAAGAAGAACCGGCGGCAGCTGGTAAGGCTCGGCATTTTACTGAAAGTGCACAAGAATCCAAAGAGTAAGAAGGAAAGAGTGTTGATACTGACTGCAGCATGCGGGGAAAAGAAAAGGAAAAAATAGCTTCCTTGTTTGTGTAAAGATTAACACGGCAGCCTCTAAGATAACTCCACATGAATTATTAACATGAATGGAGTGTTTGGCGGCTTCAGTTTTTATTGGTCGAGTTGTTTTTCCATATACTCTTATCTATAATTCTCACTTTCTATCTCTCTGTGTGACTCTCAGGCTTATTCCACTGTGGGAACGCCAGACTACATCGCCCCTGAAGTCTTCATGCAGACGGGATACAACAAGCTGTGTGACTGGTGGTCTCTGGGTGTCATCATGTATGAAATGCTCATCGGTAAGACGCACGAGAAATAAGTACCAGAAAACGGAATTGGCAGATGTTTGGCATCATTGTCAAAACACTTTCTTTGCGTAAGCGTTACTTTGCAGATGCATACATGAGTAAACCTGCTGCTCTCACTAGTCTGTGATGATACGCTCGTTGGCTGTGTTCAGGTTATCCACCCTTCTGCTCTGAGACGCCGCAGGAGACGTACAGGAAGGTGATGAACTGGAAGGAAACTCTCGTCTTCCCACCTGAGGTCCCCATTTCAGAGAGGGCCAAAGACTTGATATTAAAGTATGCGAAGATGCGTTTTTATTTCCGATTCGTTTTGTAACCTGCACCGGACGGATGTGTTATCAGTGTGTTGTTGCATATTCCAGGTATTGCAACGATGCTGAGAACAGGATCGGAGCTGTGAGCGTGGAGGAGATCAAGAGTCATCAGTTTTTTGAGTCAGTGGACTGGGAGCACATCAGGTACGTGACGCATAAAGCCCCACTCAGACAGACACCGTGTCACAGAAATGTGGTGGCAGCTTAAACATGTTGGTCTCGTGTGTGATGAGCGCCCGAGTCACTTATATTGGAAGTCAAGGTGTCAGTCCAATAGGTCAGTAACAACAACTAACGTTACCGAAGCGCTGTCGGATTATTGTCAAAGCGACAGCAGCACACGGTAAAATATACATAGAGGGAATTAAGCCTGATGAAGATCACATTAACTCATTACTTAAGTATCATCACCTACGCTCAGACAATTTAAAATCCATTTAATGAACCATTAAACACTGTGAATGAGCTGATTTTACGCAGGGATTTATCTTATGTCATACCACTGCGACTGCCAAATGCAGTGTGCCAAAAATCTGTCTCACTGCTCACGTTTTGCAGTACGCAAGCCAGCATGCTTGTCTGGCTTTACTGACCCACAATCCTCAGACAGATGACAGCTGATGTTTAGAAATCACTTTACTTTTTTTTTTTTATTCACTCCAAATTTCATGCGAAGCCCTGAGGGGCTGAACTCACTGCCAGCGATAGTAGCCAAGCAAGGCTGCAGATGCACGTCATCTGGAGATTTGTGGTCTCGCCCGTTTTATCAGCAACATGTGCGTGGCTCTCTGCAAAAAATAGACCTGATCATGACCTGTGGTCAAATCGACATCATACCAGCGTTTTACTACAGTTTCAATGACTGTACCTGTAGAATGTGTCACAAACGTGACGAGAGTACACACGACGGGCCTTTCTTTCCCTCCCTCTCTTCCCTTTTTTCTCCCTCCTGCTGCTCACTCTTTCAAAAGGGGGGTAAAGGAGAATCCCGTCATCATATTTATCGATGATTATCAAAGACAAACTGTGTGTAAAAAGATGCATCAGCAACGCCGTGTGAGCTGCAGCATTGCAGCAATGCAGCTGTCTCACATTTAACCGCACAGGATGTTTGTTCCACCCACAAGCCCGACCGAACTCGAACCCGAAATATTTGGGGGAAGAATGGAAGAAAAAAATTAAAATATCATTTTATCGCAGACATACAGACATATTTTGCAATTATCCTTCAAATATGGTTAGCAAACACGTGTGACAAAGGTATGTAACAGAGGCGGATATTTTACAGTTTATCAATAATTTGTTGTCTAAAATTACATCAGAGAATTACAAAAAGGTTCAGGAAAATGCCATCCTGAATCTTAAATCCAAAGATGCTCATGTCGAGGATTTTCTACTTTCTTGCTTCCTTCTCAACCCTCCGTGATCCTCCTCTGTTGCCTCCACAGGGAGCGGCCAGCAGCCATCTCCATTGAAATCAAGAGCATCGACGACACCTCAAACTTTGACGACTTCCCTGAATCAGACATCCTTCAGCCAGGTATGTTCATGAATTATTCTGAGTGTCAGACAGAGCGTGACAACATATGAGACGTGACCAGTAATCAGATTCTCAACAACAGGGAACTTGTTGTCTAAAGCTGCTCGCTGGTCTCTCTCTTAATATAATCACGGCTTTAAAGGGGATTCTTATTTATATAGCATGTACTGTAGCACCCTCAAGTGGCCCTTTGAATAACACCTCATTTGGTTTTGTGTCTATAAACAGCCAGTGCAACGGAGCCGGACTTCAAATCGAAGGACTGGGTGTTCCTCAACTACACGTACAAACGCTTTGAGGGCCTGACTCAACGAGGCACCATCCCCACATACATGAAGGCAGGGAAGGCCTGACACGCTGCATCGTGGAGACAAAACAGACATTTACGGACACAGGGTCGGGCCGTGGAGCCCCGCTGGTGCTGAAGGCCGCGCCGTCGGCCTCTCAGTCTAAATTTAACCCTCATCACAAGTTATTTAGGTCTGCTCAGCCGCCGCAAGAACCGTCAAGAGCTCGGAAATTAAGGAGCGTTACCGCATTACCTCGGTTGTTTATATCGTATACATGTGCCGTCTTTAGCCATAGCTCTCAGGCCAGCGCACTAACTATAGGACACTAAATCAGCATATCTGCATGTTCAGACGGCACATTGCTTCTGGAGAGGATTTTTTTTTTTTTTATGCCTAAAGGCAACCGTTCGAATGAGGTGGGAAAACAAATCACTGCTTCGACATCTCCTCAGCGATAGTTTCTACACTGGTGGCTAAATGATCTCTGATGCAAAAAGAACTTTGAATGCTGAAGAAAGCTCTGTAGACTTATAGTCAGCCTCTGAAAGAATAATGAGTAAGGACAGGTACCCCTCACTTGTCGTCGTCCCCCCCCCGTCCTCCTGTTCATGGATTTTAAAGGAAGGTTCCAGCAGGATTACGAGGGTTATAGCTTTCTTGCTGGATTATATTTAAGAATTGTTCCCATTAAGAAAGAAGGCATTTAAAAGTGTCAGAAGTCTTCCTTTTCAATTTGTTTTTAGCTGGCAGAAGCATCTTGTTTTGGTTTGTCTGTTGGCTTACAGAAAGCGGAGCGTGTTGCAACCTCAACCATTGCTATTCTTTATGTCAGAGGAGAAAACCACTGGAGATCATGGTGGCCCAAGTTCTTTGTGGCAAAATGCTAGTCAGTGCAAATGGAAACTCAGTTAGCGTCTTCTGAGGCAATGGATGGAATGCTTATTTGACTGGGCTAGGCTTGTTGACACATTTCTAACCACGCTAGCTGCTTAGCTCTAGGGATGGCCATGCTCCTCCATCACGTTGGTCCGGCGTGAAATGACATAAAACCTTATTGGATGGATTGCCATGATGTATTGTCATCTACTGCATCCATCTGTTCAAAATTCTAGTTTGTTCAACACTTTGGTCAATGGCCAAATGACCTCGAAATCTCATGACTTTCTCAACAGCCTCAGAGGTGTTTTGTGTTTAGCTTGTAGACATGCCAAACTAAGAGAGTGACAAAACGTCATTGGTAAACATAAAACATGCTGCCTGTGGTTGTTAGTATGCTGATGTTAGCATTTGGCTCAGAGCACCTCTGTGTAACTACAGCCTCACGGAGCTGCTAGCATGAATGTAGGAAATGGAACAATACATTTATATCATTTATAATTGAATTCTTCAACCAGATTGCCAGAATGCATTTTCGCACTATGTTCCTGAAAACCATGGATATGTTACAAGCTTAATTTTCTTTAGGTTGCATTTTCAGCCTTGTGATCGTCTGGTTATCTTTAGGCACAAACGCGGCTTGGTTAGGGTTAGGAAAAGATCTGGACACGTCCTGACTTCCCGAAGTCAACTATCAGATTTTTGTTGCCGCAAACATGGCTTGAAATTGTCTTGAGGGCCTACACAAACATCCAGTGGTTTCACTCAGAAAAATGTTGAAATGCAGTCTCAAACTGCGGTCAGCGGAGTGGCAGCCTTCTCGTAACTCTGCCACCATCCCCTCCACCTCCCGATATGACAGCCATGTCATAAGCACATAGTGTTAACGTGATATGACACGTTTGCAGAACTGCACTGCCAACATTTTGATTCAGGAGACCGGTCTGTAATTCTTCCAGTTTTTTATCATAATGGTAGTTTTTGCCTCTTATTCATAGTGTGAGACTGAATTGAACATGTCTTGTTGTTTTCAGAATAGATAGATCTGAAACACAAGGGCAGAGTCTCGAATCATGCTGGAACCCCTCCTCGAAACCCTTTTGTGTGACTCACACTGCGACTTTGTGTCAGCTCTGTGGGGGCAACTCTTCCTGTGGCACCGCCTCAGCGCTGTTGCTTTTCTCACACAGGAACAACTTGTTGCCAGGAAACATGTGAATGCAGTTTACCCTGTGCTTGACATCCGTTACTGTGGAGTGTTGCCCGTTCACTTATGCCAAACAAAGTGCTGTGAGTGTGTCACTTCCCTTAAGAGCCTGTTGTTTTGTTCAGATCAGTGTGACAGTAATTGATATTTCCCCTGATTTTAATCCGAAGGAGCCAGAAACGGTCAACAAGTTAATTCTTAGATGGACAAAAAAAATTGCAAAGTGCCTTTTTAAAAAAGCTGATAAATACTTCGCAGCAATGTTATCGGATATTAAACAGAATAATGACGGTGATAATTACTAGAAGAAATGATAATAAAGCTGTTTATAGGAGAAAAGAAGCCAGAGGAAAGGCTAAATGTGAAAAGGAAAAAAATAGAATTTGTGGGCAAGTAACAACACTGTATGTCTGCAGAGTGATAAAACAGGGATGAAACAAAGGCAATATAGAAAAATTGCAAGATAATAATACAAGGGGCTCATAAAAACTTAACACAAAGAAAAAAGTGTTTTTGTTAAGTAAAGAAGAAAATACACGGGAAACTAAATGAGAATAGATTAACATGGTGGATATCTTAGAAACACGCATGCTTTTTTGTTTTAGAGGGTCTGCAGTGTCCAGTAATTTTGAGTTAGGTATCCATTGGATATATTTAATTTATTTTTTTTTTTTTTGGGGCAAATAACCCTTACAAAGCTAAAGCCAGGCCTGTCTTTCTCAACAAAACCCCCCCGTCCAACCATCACGCCTGCTCAGAATCGCGACACAATGCTACAAGTAGTTACCAAAGAACTCTGATCATCACACGTCGTGATCTGAACACATATTCCGATGTAGCCGACGCTTAACTGCACTTAACTCAAAACTACCTTTCCAAGAGAGCTTGGCTTGGTTATGGAATAATTTGCCATCTCTATTTCTACACTTCTACACTACGAGTGAATCTACGGCAGAGACGGATGTTTCTCAGTCAGGACATCTGGTGTGTGTCAAAATGGCAGGAAGAGCTATAAAGGTACAAGCAGGGACAGGAAATATAATGAGGACTTTGACATATTTGGAAGTTGAGCTGTAGCCATCACAGGAATCCCATGTTAAACTGTTCGCGGTGCTATTTCTGAGGGCTCGATAGAGGAAGTGGTCTTGCGGATTGATGAATTACAGTGATGTATTAGAATACACCCGCACCTACTGTTATGTTTTATCTCTTTAACTGTAATTCATCCGTGTAGTTCTGTTCAAGTTGGCAGAGAAAGACTGGCAAAAAGAGACGCTCCCAAACAACGTAAGCAATGTACAAAAAAAAGTTGACCTATATGTATAGTTGTGCATTATTCATTATTTTTCATGTTTTTGAGTAAATTACATTTTGGGCTAATATTTAATGTATTTAAATTTGATGATTTTTATCTCAGTTGGTTTTCCCTGGAAATTAAAGGGGCTCTCCAGCAATTTAGCATTACACTTGCGTAAACGTCGGGGACAAATTTGTAAGAAGAATGGTCAGAATTGACGCAACAGGGGCGAATATATCTTGAATTTTAGTCCCCAAGTATTGCTTAAGATCCAGAAACCGATCTACTAAATGCCTGTGTCTTTCAAACTCCCCCCCCTGTAAATAATGCAGGCATTCTGTCGTTATCTGTTGTCCCTAAACCCAAGCCGAGATAAACCAAATGACATCATTATGACATCATCAGGGTAATTTCTCCTAGCTTTAAAGAGCCCCCCCCCTCCAGAGCCACAGAAGATCTCACTCAGCTATTTTCCCAGGCTGAGTAGCTCTCCCCAATGCGAGTAAACTGGTTTTAATGTGAACAAAAAGTGCCCCTTTAATGCATCACATCAGATATGCAACTCTGATTGGCCAGTATTCCTCGCCCCCAATAACAATGTTACAGTATGACTGTAACCCAAATACCAGTGTCATCAAAGCTAAGACCAGCATATACAACAGATGCATGATGGGGGATTTTGCTGATGGCTGCAGATTCCCGGTTGTGTCTAATCCCTGGAACACTCTGACACAACCTGGAAAATGCCAAACTGCTGTATTCAGAGCATCCTGTTCCTCAGCCAAACCGTTTTTTTCAAGACTGTTCCATGACAGACAGGTGTGCGAGTGTGCGAGTGTGTGTGTGTGTGTGTGTGAGATCGCATGAGTGCGACTGTTCACGAAGTAGCTACTCAGTGCTTTTTGTTGTGAGGTGATGTGTGACTTTGTTCGGTGTCAAATCTCATGTTCCGTGTCGTGATAGAGGAGATATCACCCTTTTTGTTATCTAGAGTAGATGCACAGGACGTGGAAAAAAGGAGGGTAAATACTATATTTTGGGATCCATACAATTCTATATATGTACGAGATGACTTGAAATCCATTACTGTGCCACTTTATCTAAAAGGAGCTAAATAATTTAGACGCCGTATCTCCGGTGGAGTGGAAAGAGTTCAGGAAACGTTTCACTTTTATCAAAAATTAAGCTCGACAATTCATTTTTAATGGACCAAACCAGCGTATTGACTCAACCCTGTGCTTAGTTTCACACAATATTTCATGACTGATGTTTAGAGATGTAACCTCCCTGACTCGGAGAGCAGGGAACAGGTATTAATTATTTTAAACAAGCATATTACATAGAGATGAAAGCAGATCAAATGTCTGTTCACATCTAGAATCTAATTTTACGCCTGAATGGTCGACTTCTCTGCCATTGAAACCTAAAGGCCCCGTGATTGAGCTTATAATGTCATTTCCCCCCCCTTGTTAAAGCAAGAATTGCAAAAGGTTTAAACTCCCCACCGCCCCTTTCCACAGGCCAGGACTATGTTGTGAGGTATTTCTGTGTTATGCTGTGTACATATCGTTGTAGACACTCGAAGGAAAACTGTGTGGATTGAAGGAAGAAATGCTCATTAATATATTCATTCACGTTGATGAGTTTTTATGTTGATAAAATGCTTAAAATAATAAAAATTAAACACTTAAAGTCTTTTGTCGTTGTTGTTGAGCAGGTGGTTCTTAAATTAGGACCACGGATCCCGTAGACACATGGAGTGAGAAGGCCCTGAAGAAAAGGATGTGTGCTAACATTTTAGCTAAGCAGCTACAGTGAAGATTAAATGATGT
>OMLP01006141.1:24277-36696 GCA_900302685.1 Spondyliosoma cantharus | reverse complement strand
CAGATAGAGGCAGGGCTGGAGGGAGGCAGAGAGATATGAAAAGAGATGCGAGGAATGTAATTATGAGTTCCCCGCCTGAAAAGTGCAGGTGCTTCTCAAAGTGAGTGTCGCTGTGGGCGTCAATTTTGCAGCATTGTTTTCTGCGCTGCCCTTTCTTTGTGATTAACACCAGTTACATATAGAACATACTGACATTTGCTGCCAAACATGCTCCCCTCCGACAGAAAGACACACGCGATTTCCCTCATCTTTTCTACCAACAAAAGCCAGTGACAAGGGACGTGAGTGGGAAAACATGAGAAGGCAGAAGAAAAACCCTCAATGTGTGTGAAAGATGTTGCTGAGCAACAGTGTTTCCTCCTGTCATCTGTGCTGCAAGGACCGGCTCCACTCAGTTCAGCCGGTCCAGTTGTGTGCAGAGACTCTGCGTCCTCTCTCCAGGCAGGGTTAATGTTTCAGTGGCAAAGAGCAGCAGAGTCTCTGCAAGTGAAGTCAGCATGAAGTTACTCATCTTGCGAGCAACTGAAGTAGACGTTGCTTCATTTGAATGCATGTAGCTCCTCTGCAGAGTAGCATAAAAAAAAACATAATTAATGATGCATCTTCTTAACCATGCGTGCCTTTGCATTAATATGCAAGTCATTTCTGTTCTCTAGCTGCACATTTTGTTTAATTTTATGCTCCGGCATGTAATGGAGGAAAGATTGCTGAAGCATTTTTGGTATGTAAATCACACTTATCCGTGGACACACCATTTTTCCAGTTTGCCGCTCAAAAGGAGGAGTGCTTTTCACAAATTACGGATCTAATAAGCGTCTGTGGTTGCCAGTGGCAATGGTTCTACGGACGTCAGACTGACGCACATGATTCGCGGTTCAGTTCAGTGTGTGGGAGGAAAGAGCAAGCGCTTGGAGATACCAGCCTGCTGTGAAGGACTGTAATTGCAGTGCGAGAGCAATTATGTCCTGAAGAACTGGGCATTTTTCATCAGTGAATCTGCCCCATAACACTATGATACTGATCAGATGCGAATGTCTGATGCATGAATATCAGTTCGACAATGGGTCACATTAAAATGCATCTCATGAATATTATGAAAAAAAATGCATTTCATCAGGGAGAAAGCTCTTATCCCGCATACTCATAACTGATGATTTGTTCTGATTATTTAGATGTTGGAGCGTACTGACAGATTTTGTTCCTCTTATTCTTCCCCTGTTTCTGCGCAGCTCCCTCACTGATACAGACACGATAAAGTGTCTGATGCACTAAAACCTGCAAATCCAACAATTCTTCAGAGAGGTGTCATCAAGAAGTCAAAAGTTCTGACCGAAAGTGCAGCAACTTGCAACAAAGAAGTCAAAGAAACAGCAATCACAGAAACAAGAACAAGTCCATCCTCAATCTAAGCCGGCCCAATGGCGTGGTCAGCTCTCACCGGCCCCTGTGTGGCCCTCGTGTTGCTCTTCTTCGGTTTGACCTCCTGTACTCCCTCCGGCCCGGCCTCCGCCACCTGTGCCACCCTGGAACAGAGTCGCTTCTTTGGAGTGTTCACCTCTACGACCACCCTGCCCTCCACGCCATGCTCCTGGACCCTGCAGAACCCTGATCCTCGCCGCTACACCGTCTACATGAAGATCACCAAGCCAACCGACTCCTGCGTGCCCCGCCAGATCAGGACCTTCCAGTTTGACTCCTTCATCGAGACCTCCCGCACCTATCTGGGCATGGAGAGCTTCGACGAGGTGGTCCGGCTGTGCGACGCATCAACCACTGTCACCTACCTGGAGTCCAGCAAGCAGTTCCTGCAGATCCGCAAGGTGGCGCCGAGAAATGGCCTGGAGATCATGGTGGAGCAGGACGTCAGTGAGTTCAAGGCTGAGTTCTTGGTCGTGGGGAAGAGGAACCCGAGTATGCCTGCCTGCCAGATGCTGTGCCAGTGGCTGGAGAAGTGCCTGTCCAGTAGCACCCATGATTATCCCTGTGGCATCATGAACACACCCTGCCAGTGCTGGGAGGCCCCAAAGAGGAAGCCAGGAAGCTGCTACAGGGGCGGTGTGTACGTCGAGAAATGCCTTCCTGTGCCCAGAGACAACGGACGCGATGCTGAGATTATCAGTAAGTTTTCAATGTGACAGAAAGTCGGAAAAACTGTTATCTCAAGTTACGTAAAAAATCCTGCCTGAAAACACGATGTTCTCCATGTTTGTTGTGTTGTTTTGACCAGACTAGACTGAAGGGGTCAAGACACCCGCAGCTCCTCAGCCTTGCAATCACTGAGTGTTTGTGTCTTAGGAGCTGCTGAGGGTAATGATCCATGTCTGTAGAGCAGGCGGAGGATGTGCACTCCGCCGCCGCAAAGTAATGAAAAGTCAATCAAAGGTGTTCAAGAAATTTGCCGGTGCTGCCAGAACCACACACACACACGCACACACACATCACCAGCTCTCCCTTTCGTCTCAGGCAGGCATGTTCGGCTTAATGCCTGGCAACGGGTCTGGGTTTTGGGAAGGGAGATAGAGGGCATGTTTGTTATGTTTGTCTGGGAGGGGGATAGAAAATGAGCACAAAGACCTCGCAGTCAGCTGGCAGCGGAAATCGAAGCACTGTGCTTGTGGTCGTCATGGCAACACGCCTGTCGGCCTCAAACACGCGGCTTTCACACCAAGTGGTTAAAGTAAACCATCCATCAGCAAGAGTGCTCAGTTCTGCTCACAAAGACTCGTCCTTGCTCATTCTTTGCACATAAAACAAACATTACTCACATCCGGTTCTTATATATCTGAAGTGTGTGCAGGGCGGACTGTAGCTGTAAAGCACGAGTCTGCATTGACTCATGCTTTTGTGCACTTATTTTTGCATTTAGTTTCAACTAGACTCAGTTTCCAACCTTGCTCTAAACCTCTCCTCTGCTTATCTCCTCCTGCAGAAGGCTGGGCTGGATGGGGCCGCTGGTCAGTATGCAGCCAGGAGTGCGGTGGCGGAGTCCAGGTGCGTAGCCGAGGCTGCCAGCCCGAGGATGGCGTGTGCGAGGGAACAGTCGAAGAGGGGCGCGCCTGCAACCCTCAGGCCTGCATTGGTAAGCCCACTTGTCATTTAGTAATTTAGCTGGGAGCACTCAGCTGCAGGTGGCTCCAATTCAATGCCAAAATCATGCAATTTTCAAATCTTCTCAGGCAAAGAGCGCAACAGGAGCCAGGGCCTGCGAGCCATCGTCGGTTTGAAGAGAGACAACGCTGATAATACTAACCTAGGAGCTGTTGCAACCCAAACAGGTGAGATACGAAGGTCTGAAAACATCTGCATCCGATCACAGAAGTTTAAGTTGGTCTGTCGGGACTTTTTCCAGATGTTGTATTCCTGGTGTGCTGACCATCTGTCTCATGTTTCTGCACAGTAGATGCTAAATCGGACGAGTGGTCCTCCTGGAGCTCCTGTTCAGTCACCTGTGGAGAGGGCTGGCAGAGCCGTACCCGCGTCTGCGCCACTACCCCCTTCACCACCCAGTGCACCGGCCCCCTGCGTGAGAACCGGCCTTGCAACAACACCGTGGTCTGCCCTGGTGAGTGCCTCGCTCCCCCTCTCTGATGTGAGCGTGACAGGTGGCGCCAAGGAAAAGAGAGTGTGATCTAGAAAATGTGTGGGAGCGCAGGCTTTTTGAAGTGCAGACAGGAGGCAACAGCTATTATCCCTTAATGATTTCCCTTTGTACCACAGCAGCCAGAATGCCGGAGAGCAGATAAAGAGCAGAAGTTAGAGGAATTTTGTAGCTTTCACTCCCTGAGATTTGTGGAAAAGAGGTTGCAGTTCAATATCAAGTAAATCTCCCTTAAAGCACTAATTCAGTGCTTTGCCTGAGGGGTTGTGTGGAGGACTGTCCCACCTAGTGGAGAGTCCGTGTGCTAATTGTTGAGTTTCTCCCTCTGTGTTGCCCATGTGTAGTGGATGGAGCTTGGGACGAGTGGACCCCCTGGAGCCTGTGCTCTTCCACTTGCGGTCGGGGTTATCGTGACCGCACCCGCACCTGCAAGCTGCCCAAGAACGGAGGAGAGCCTTGCCGCGGCCCCACAAGACAAACCAAGTTCTGCAACATCGCTGTCTGCCCAGGTGAGAAATAAAAAGTTGCACGCACCTATTTGTTCTTTTACTTCCCAGACTTTCCCCTCCAACTAACTGATTCATACATGAGAAGCTAATTAAACCATTTATCGCCATCAGCACCATCACAAACAGCAACTGCAGCAGCAGGTTGCCATTACATCTGACGCATCCACAGAATAAAAGCCTGTGCAGGGATTAGTCAGTGGCTGTATAATAACTGCCGGTGACTCAGACTGTACTCATGGTCACTCAATATATCAGAAGTTCTTCCCTACTCTGCCACCTACACGTGTGCAGGAAGGTTTTTCGCTCAGTTTGAAGTCACAGATACAGTTTGTACAGTTAGTGTGTGTTCTCGTTTTCCCGCACCAGGCATTAAAACGCAGCGATTTTCTCGCGCTCCCTTGTTGCAGTTACGCGTTGCAATCAGCAGATGTCTCGACGAGCCTCAGCTGAATTTGCTGTCAGTGTCTGAAACAGAAGCTGTTAGGCGTAGTCATTATCGTGAGATGATTACACATTTCATTTGAGATTAAAAGGCACACAAAATTGAGTCATCTTAACAGCCCACTTAACATGATGGATTTTTCTTATTTTGGCCAATCTGACTTTTTTAGCACTTCTTCACTATTCTATTAAACAATCTTACAAGGCGACATTTAATTGCAGTAATTTGGATCTGAGCTTTTTTTTTTTTTAAAGTTTTTAATCATTTCGAGGCTAAAGCGTTTTGCTGAGGCCAACAATTTTTCCTTCTCATTTATGTCTCTATCATTAAAATTGCCCTTTTACGGGTTTTTAGAACAGCAGTGCCTCCCACTTGGACAAAACAGATGAGTCTCTCAGTCCACATAATTGACCTTTTCTGTTACTAAATGGTCAAGTACAGGGTCAAATATACACAAGAGGCACGAACAGTCATGCTTGAAGGAAACATAACCAAGTGTTTCATGTGAGTGTGCCCTGTTTCTTGAGGATGTCTTGCGCTTGCACTCCCTGTAACTCTCTCCCAATATCTGCTCCTCTGCCTCCCTCCAGTGGACGGATCCTGGAATGAGTGGTCTGCCTGGAGCACGTGCTCTGCCTCTTGCTCCAACGGCACCATGCAGAGAACGCGGGAGTGCAACGGTCCATCCTACGGCGGCTCTGAGTGCCACGGCGGCTGGCAAGAGACAGTCAACTGCTTCCTGAAAGATTGTCCCGGTAAAAAAAAAGAAACCGTATACCCATGAAATGATATCATATTTGCTAACTTAATCAAGTCCAGAGTTCATGGTGTGCAATATTCTGTGTCTTTAGTTGATGGACGTTGGCATGCATGGAGCTCTTGGGGCAGCTGCAGTAAGACTTGCGGTGGAGGCATCCAGCAGAGGCAAAGGGTGTGTGAAGGGCCTTTCTTTGGTGGAGAGCCTTGCCCCGGTGATAAGGGAGAGCAGAAGCGCTGCAACGAGAAGAGATGCCCTGGTTAGTGACTCTTAAATGGATAAAGGTTGCAACACAACAATTCAATTTAATGAGGAGGGAGGGTACTTATAATTCTACTCCAACTTCACAGAGCCCCATGAGATCTGCCCTGAGGAGAACACTGGAGATGTTGTGTGGAAGAAAACCCCCGCTGGAGACATGGCTGCCATCTCCTGCCCCGCCGATGCCTCAGGTACAGTGACAGCGAGGACAGAGACACGCTTCGTTTTCATTTCACATTAACCCTTATCATGCTAACGACAGGTCTCCACCGTCTCTCATTAACAGGTCTGATTCTGCGCCGGTGCACCCTGGACGCCGTAGGCCTCGCATCCTGGGAGAGCCCCACTCACACCAAGTGCGTCTCAGAGAACTACGAGAACATTCAGAAGCTGGTGAGCCCTGAACCCTTAATTAAAACCCTCATCTGTTGTGTCCTCATATTGCTAATTTCCCTGCGGTGGAGTCAAACCGGCGAATGTCAAAGATTCAGATTAACCTCTCGACTCTTCTTCTGTAGTCGAGGGACTACGTTTCCAAAGCGCAGATGGGGCAGAGCGTGGACGGGGTCGCCGAGGTGATTTCACGGCTGAGATTCTCCTCTGATGAAGGGGCCAAGTACAGCGGCGATCTCTTGGCAGTCATGGAAATCCTGAAGAACACCACTGAACTGTACAAGGGAACCAGCAACCAGAAATTGAGCAACGCTGACACAGAGGTAAGAAAACACAAGTGCATATTCAAAAATAAAAGCACTCTCTGACCAAAAATAGAGCTGGATTTAGTATCTTCTCACACCTCTGCCTCCATTTAATGATCCACAGAACTATGTCCAGACCATCAGCAACTTACTAAAGGAAGAACATCGTGACAAATGGGAAGAGGCACAGCTGGTAAGTGATAAGAGGGTGTGTGTGTGTGTGTGTGTGTGTGTGTGATAGAAGAAAATAAGTCTTTTATGCTAACGCTCTTGTGATGGGATGAGTGTGTGCAGGACAGATTCAGGGAGAGCTGCCAGGGTGTATATGAGAGGTTAGTGTGAAAAATGTGGAAATTAGCACTGATTAGCATTCCCAAGTGGCCTTTTTGTCACACCAAGGAGAAAAGAGTGTGTCACCAAGGGCTAAATTGACTCAAAATCATTAAATTGCATGTCTAGACATCGATTATTCATCTCGCTCTACCTCATTTTATCAGATTTGTTTACAAATATGAGGACTTTGGCAAGTTTGACCACTTGTTGGAGCACTTTTTTGAATGAGTTTCTGGCAAGCGTAGAAACGTTTGCCAAACAGAAAAGCCCCTCCACTAGCAGAGACCAGGCAACATATTTGAAAACTCGATTGTCAATTACCAAGGCCGCTGCGACAAGAGAAAGCAAGCACGTCAAGGTGACAGCGAGGGAGAGAAAGAGAGTGGAGAATCACTCTACGCCCACTTCGCAATCTGTGAGCCTCCATGCCATCCCACATACCGATAGCAGTTGTAAGAGGACACAGACAGCACATCGCATACAAGCACACACCTTGCGCCCACATCACTGCAGTTCTGCGTCAGAGACACGCAAGTAGTCAGGCAGCCCTCCCTTCCACCGAGCGGGAGGACGAGGAGAAAGAAAAAAAAACTCAGAGTATGAATCAACAGCCTGCCCATTTATGGCCTCAAGGAAGTTCTGAGGTTGCATAGCAGCAAGAAGTGTATTTTTTTTTCCTCTCCTCTGGTGAGCGCTCTGAAAGAATGAGCACAAGCCGGACTGACATGTGAATAGGAAATCTAGATATGGGCATGTAAAGGCAGCCTCCCCTAAGTGCTCAATTATACTCATTGTGTTACATTGATTGCGCGTCCTTTTTCCGTGACGTTCTCTCCATCTGACCCTTCCTCCTTTTTCTCTTCTTCTTCTTTTGTCTTCAATCCAGATGGGTGCTAACATTAAGGAGTTCCTCCGCCTTGTTGAGGACTTTGTGAGCATGCTCGGTATGAAAATGAGCGGCTTCCAGGACATCTACGAAGTCACCGAGAATTTAGGTGAGCCCTAATTTCCCCCCTGCCAGCTGCTCTCTGCTCACGTGTAGTAGATACAGATGATGTGTCTTTTCTCTGGCACAGAGAGTGCATCAATCTCAATCTGAGTCCATATGAGAGGCAGCAGAATGCATCACTCACCACTTTGACAGACTGTCCTGCTTTACCATAACACATGTGCAGCCTCCAAGCACATTTGGCACGCACCATGTATGATCAATTCGTCACAGACTGTAAGAATAACTGTAATTTTCACACACTGAATCACTCTCACTGTGACCTGTGTGACCGTTTCGGCTCAGCGAGAGTGACATTCTCACAGGACACAGTGGATTTGACAAGTCTGGCTAACACACACACACACACACAACACCAAAATGTCCTTGGCGTCCGTGTAGAAGTTCACAAAAATAACCAACTAATTTTTCAACTCCCTCTCAGTGCTGAGCATCCACAAGCGCCCAACGACTACAAGCTCCAACTTCACCTTCCCCGTGAAGGGCTGGAGGGGCATGCTGGACTGGGTCAGGAACTCTGAGGAGAAGATCTCAGTGTCCCGGGACGCTCTGTCCATTGAGCAGGCTGGTAAGAGCAAATAAGCATCATGTTCCAGATCGAACAATGTGCAGTCTTGTGAATGTGAGTCTAAGCAGGCCTTTTTTGTTATTTCCAGACGGAAACGATGCCATTGTGACTGGAATCGTCCTCTACAAAAACCTTGCATCTATTCTGTCCTTCCAGAGGTAATACAATTTCTCTGCCTGGCCTTCTGTGTAATGTATAATTCCGCCACAAGATGGCGCCCCTCGTTGAAAGATCCACCACCTCTTTACTCTCACGGTCTCTTACATGTGTTTATTGACTGTGTAATTTTCTCTTTCTCCGCAGTAACACCACCCTCATCAACTCCAAGGTGGTGACCGTGATCGTCAAGCCCACCCCAAATTTCCTTTCGACCCCCGTTGAGATCGAGTTCCCCCACCTCCACAATGTAAGTCCCTGGCAGTTACCCAATCTAATGGAGCCTTGCGAAAAAATATCAACCCCCCTCCGGGTGTTTGCTCACCGCAGTACACGGAGCCTGACATTTTGGTAACATTTGCAGTGACACTGTGACTTTTACTTCAACTTCTGTCGGTTGAAACCCGGCAAAGATCACAGCAGCACCGAGCGGCCAGTTGACGATGATGAGAGATCAGTAATTAGTCTCTGCGGCTCATAAAAAGCCGTTTTTAGTCTCGTGTGTTTTACGGAGGAGGTTGGAGAGAAATGTGGGCAGGTGCCTTGACAGCAAGCTGTTGCATCTCACACGTTTATCTCCGGCCTACACGTTTCCCTTTTTTCTGCAGAGATTCCTCACAGTCACTGATCCATCTGCCTCTCTCTTGCAGGACACCCTCAATGAGACATGCCTCTCGTGGGACGAGAGTGAAACGTAAGTGTTGACCACAGTTGTTTTTTCTCCTCTAATGTGCGTCTAACCATCACTGGCATCTACTCTCCATCCTTCGTCAGCTGATCTTGTTGTTGTTTATCTCCTGGCTTGGTCCGTTCAGTCTTGCATCTGTCACTGAACACTCAAACCCCTTCCAGACCCACACTCACCAGCGACAGAGCAATAACGTCTCCTAGCCTGCAGCAGCAGGCCTCACTCAGCTGTCTGACATAGTTACTGCACTGAGAATTAGGAAATGACAACCTCAGTGATCCTCTCTGGTTCGAGCTGAGTGACACTTCACTTCGATCTAGCAGTCGAGTACTTCACTTCAATGAAGCACGTCCTGAGGAGGGGGAGACACACACGGGCAGCGCTTCAAACCTCATTAAATACATCAGTGGATGAATTCATTGTATGTCTGGAGACAATGGCAACTCTCCCTCTCAGTCATGTTCGTAAGTCAGCGCCGAGGTTAATGGCTAAGGCGCATGGGAGTTTTTTTTAAAGATGCTCAGATGCATTTGAGTGACTTATGAAAGCGGCTCCTGGTGGCCTGGCTTGGATCAATACAGCCCCGGGGCCCACTCTGCCCTCCTGAAGAATACACAGGTGGACCATTTGCATTTAGATAGATTTGCACACTTGTGGAGGAACAGATAAGCAGTGAAAACGCACCTGCATCCGTACGCCGTAACAGCCGGAGTGGATGCATAAGCAAAAGCACAAAATGAATCGAGGGAGAGAATGTAATTAACTGTTGTGCATTCGAAAGGGAGGCTGATGTGCCTCGAGTCAAATTAGATTCATTTCTGACAGCGGATGTGATTAATGGGAGGACACAGACAGTGGAAATGGCAGATGAGGATGCTCTGGCTGATGTTTGGGGTCAGACAGAGAGCTGCATATGTCTGATCACAGGAAGCGATCCATTAGGATAAAGATATGAACACTCTGCAAGGAAAATTCGAGGGCCCACACAAGCTTTATCTGTCGTACTTCGCATCACATCCAACCCATCTGCATGAAGCCAATGTTGACTTTGCCCGTGACACTGTGTGTGTACCAGGCTGGACCTGCTGGCTATGATGCTCCTCTGTATCCACCAGTCAGTCACACAGAGCCCGAGGCTGCTGCTCATTGCCTCAGCCTCCTCCTCTGTGCTCTCTGGCTTCTGCTGCTGATGCTGCTCACACACAAACATCTTGTAGAGTCAGTGGATCAGTGCATCTCATTTGAAAGATAGCCTCGATGAAGCACTCGTTATTGATTTTACTCCCCGTAATGTAATTTATCCATTTTTTTTTTTTTTTTGTGGGATCAGGCTTGGCACGAGGATGAAAAGATTTTGAACGTATACCTCACTAGTTTGTTTTAGGTTGCATCCATCCATACAGACAGATAATCAGTTGGAGGAATCATTTGGATTGTTTTCACACTCCACTCTTTCTTTTGTCAAAAGAGAAGAACACACTGTCCTTTGTCTCCTGTGCACACTTGGCAAGTGTTGCCAATAATCTCATGTCTGCTGAGGACAAGATATGATACAGATTATGCTAATAATAACATTCATGAAGGCATATCATCGTTAATCATGGCACAGATGGCTATTAATCACTTCAATTTAAAAACCATCTTTCCTAATGTGCACTTTAGTATGAATTAAATAATATATATTCACTCACACTGGATCCCAGACTAATATTTGAGTATTCAAATGTTATGTAAAAAAAAACAAAAAAAACAATGCGCATTTCCCTCTTCAAACGCACTCCTGATTGGCTTATCATGAGCTGAACTCCTAAAGAAATGTTTTTTCACGAGGGGAAAAATGTCATTAAGAGACATTCACAGGAGAGATTCGTCTGATCTCTCCTCTCCTAACCCGTTCCCTCTCCTTCCTTGTGCAGTTCCTCTCTGCTTGGGTCTTGGTCTGCTCGGAGCTGCAGAGCGGTCCCCGTTCATTCATTCAGAACCAAATGCGTGTGTGACAGCCTCTCCACCTTCGCCATTTTAGCGCACGTCAACTCCGACACGGTAAGTCTTCTGTCTCCTCGCAATGTCTCCTCGTGTTTGTCCTGTTTTTTTTTTATATACATATATATATAGTCGTGCATTCATCTTAAACGTTTGCTGCGTGTGAATGCGGTGCAGTGTGAACGGATGGTTACTTGTTGTTTTCTAGCGGTGTTTTTTTTTTTTCTTCTTCTTCTTGCTGTAGCGCTGTAGCTCTTTGTCTCCGCGCAGGTGATCGGATGATTACAGCTTAGATATTTTTTCTTCCTCTTCTTAATTGAGGAGGAAATAAGCGCGCAACATGTTGATGTGCAGGAATTACATCGACGTTTTTTGTTTTGTTTTGTTTTGTTTTTTTTAGAGTGAAAGCATTATCGATGCGTATTGGCGCGTTGAGCTTGTCAACGCGCAACCAGCTGCATAATTGACTGAATAAATATTATGGCGGTGAATGGGAAATCGATTATGCAATTAAAAGATATCGATCCCGCGTTATATTCATTATGATCCATGACTTTGAATGACTTTTTTTTTTTATGATGATTGTGTAACCTGGCTTTTGCGTTTTTTGATTTTATCATCACGCACGCATTTTGGTACAGTAAACGCACTTGGATGCGTTGCTTATCCAAATCTGTCATTGTGCATCGCTGTGTTTTAATGCGCAAAGACAACGTGTAATTTCCCCTCCGTGGACCGTGTTGCCTCGGAAGCTGCTCGCTCGCCAGTTGCCGTGGCAACGGCTTCTGCAGCGCAAACTCGGCCTGTGTGATTTTTTGATAACTGAGATGCTGAAGAGAAAAAAAAACACACACAGCACAGCACAGCAGCCCCCTCCTCCTCCTCCTCTTCCTCCTCCTCTCTCCCCCCACCCACGCCCCCAAGACAGAGGAAATGGACTGTCCATCTCTGCTGCTGCTGCTGCTGCTGCACACAAAGAACAACAGTCAATCAACAGATTGTTGTCTGCTCTGGGTGTGTTTTTTAAAGGTGCATTTGTTGATTGTCCTCGTTCATTTAGTTGCAGAACAGCACATGAAACTGGACTGCAGTGTTTTTTCCTGCTTATTTTTCAGCCCCTCAACCTGTTGTTTACATCCTAGATTTGATTTGTCTGAGCAGCAGCGCCTCCCATATTTGTTGTAGCCCGCACACACCCCCTCCGACAGTAAAAGAAGAAAAAAAAAAAAAAGAAAGAAGGCAGCTGCGGCAATCATTCCGTCTGCCAATATCTCTGAATTCTCGATTACATCCACCCTCATCCTCCACCTCCTCCTCCTCCTCTTTTTCCTCTTCGGCCACAGCAGCGAGAGTCTGTAAATGCCAGAGAGGCGGACCAATGAGAGACAGACGTCTGGTCATGCATTGATACCCCCCC
>OMLP01006141.1:3837-24257 GCA_900302685.1 Spondyliosoma cantharus | reverse complement strand
CCCCCCCCCCCCCTCGCCTCACCATCTTCATCCATCCTTTGATGTGTGCCGTGGACATTTTCAATAACGTCTTCCTGCGAGAGCCGTGTGAGGAACACCAGAGAGAGAGAGAGAGAGAGAGGAGAGAAGGAGATGTGGAAAAACAGCCAGATGCTGCAGTGTGTTAGCTCTCATTCGATGTGGTCTGATTTTTTTCAGGAGGCCTGCAGCATCATGTGTGCTGGAGGCATGATGGTCCAGCGGGAGCAGGGCGCATAGTCAGGACAGCAGATGCCCTTGACCGCTTGGGGAAATTAATTCAAAAAGAAAAACAGCAGAAAAACTGTTTTAGTTAAACGTTCTTTTTCTGCACATTTACCTTTCAAAGTGAGAACATGCATTCGGTCAAGGACAGGCAGAAGACATGCCTCGTATTTAGGTCAAACCGGCTGTCTGGATTTCACTCAGAGGGCCCATGGTGCAAGCATCAACCCAGATATAGCGATTGGGAAGAGAGGGAACAGAACATACTGTATCGCCCTTGTTATTTTCTCTTTCCCCAGACTCGGTAAAAAGACTGAAGCAAAAAGACGACTCCCCGCTCTGCTATCAGCCATCTGTTTTGGGGCACTGTAATGTAGCTGGATAGATTTGGAAACAGATTTGCCACACTAAATTAGTCTTTGGCTGCCGTAAGCCGGACTTCAACAGCTGTGCTTTGATATCATAAAAAAAAAAACCTATGTGTAGCACATTTTCAGAAGGAGAGGAACAATCCTTCAAGGCTTCAGGATTGTACTTTAAATTCAGAGGCGCTATCAACAATGGTATTAGAAGCTTCACATACGCTTGCAATGTAAGAATTTATGGCCATCGTAAATCAAATGAAGGCCAAAGTGGTGTCCATTCCTTTCTCCTCTATCGAGCTAATTTGATACCTGCAGATTTATTGTATTTCAGGACATTTTCTCACTCACCTTTGAGAGCCACTTAGCCCTTTCTCGCCTTTTTTCTCCTTCAACACATTATCAAAAAATATAATCACACCATTTGTCAATGAGAGCTCCTTTATCCTCTCCAGCTCACATGCTTTGTGGCGATGACAACCTGATCAGAGGTGTTAGATTAACTCGAAACCTCGGAGTAGGTGTGAGACAGACACAGATTACAGACGGTGTGTTAGCCAGCTGGCGGGGGCTCTGTGAAGCCTCGAGGAGCTGAGATTTGTGTGTGCGGCAGTGACCCGTCGGCACTCCGGGTGAACGAGCAGCGGGGGCGGACGATCCTTCGTCTGTTCCCCCCCACCAGAGGTTCGGTGCCAGGGCTGTTTGAAACATGGGACGGTCACCGCCGCCGGCAGCGGCAGGCACTAAGCTGCTGTCAGAGATCAGAAAGGGCAGGTGGCGGCAGATTAATGCACAGGTGATAATGGTCCACCTGTTCGCTCCTGCGGGGACGGGCGAGGAGCTGCTGGTTGGCACAAAAACAGCGAGAAAATGCTAAAACACAGAGAAGGAGAGGATGTCTGTCAGTGATTAGAAGGTTGCTGTAGCAGCTCAAACCCCCCTGAACTGCCCCAGGGAATTGAACAACCCCCCCCACCACCACCACCACCCCTCCTCCTCGCTTAGTTGAGAGAGAGATATATGTGCAGTATCCTCCTCGCCTCATTTGCTGACTCCGAAGCTCAATGGAGAAACGCAGTGACCCTGACCATTTGTTTAGTTTGCCGCTCCATCTTTCTGACATGTTCACCTTGGGGTCACCTTGCCTCAGCCGCGGCCTGATTGTGCCATTCAACTGTTCGCCTACAGGGAGCTGTCTGCTATTCCAGATAGCGCACACCCAGCGGCTTTGCTCGTGCGTGCGTGCATGTGTGTGTTTGTGCTGGTTTACCCTCTGAATCAATGTGTGTGGGTGTGTTTTGTAATCAGGCATGCTCGGTCTTGTCTCCCCTCTGCAGGACATGGACAAGACACTGCTCCCATCCGTGACTCTCATCGTTGGCTGTGGGGTCTCCTCTCTAACCCTGCTGCTCCTCATTATCATCTACGTCTCCGTGTGGAAGTGAGTAACCCTACCAGCACCATTGTACGCTCTTGGTTTCTCTCTCCTCTTCCTGCTCATCCCATTTAACCCAATCGTCTCTCTCTTCTCAAAAATCTCCAGGTACATCCGCTCCGAGCGCTCCGTTATCCTCATCAACTTCTGCCTCTCCATCATATGCTCCAATGCCCTCATTCTGGTCGGACAGACTCAGGCTCGCAACAAGGTAAAGCACTCCCCCAGCCAATCCCGACCTCTCTCTCAAACCCTTTCCGAAAAACTCACTGCTTTGGGGATTTTGGAAGCGGTGGTGCCACTGACACAGATTTCTCATCTTTCCCCTTGCCTTCTGGGCTCCCACAGGTGGTGTGCACTCTCGTAGCGGCTCTCCTGCACTTCTTCTTCCTCTCCTCTTTCTGCTGGGTGCTGACAGAAGCTTGGCAGTCCTACATGGCTGTCACTGGTCGTCTGCGCAACCGCATCATCCGCAAGCGCTTCTTATGCCTGGGCTGGGGTAAGGGCAACTGTCTTTATGCCCGTCTCTCCTTTTTTTTCCACCTCTGTTTTCTCCAAAGCTTTTTCTAAATTTTGCATGTTTCCTATCTTTCAGGCCTTCCCGCACTGGTTGTGGCCGTGGCTGTGGGTTTCACAAAAGCTAAGGGATATGGCACTGTCACCTAGTAAGTTTAGTCTCAGCCCTAACGCTTTTCTTTTCTGTGCTTTTACTTTGGGAAAGCTCTTCGTTTTAGCTCAGACATTAACATTTTTCGTCCTTCTCTTTTCTAGCTGCTGGCTGTCTCTTGAGGGCGGACTCCTCTACTCCTTTGTCGGCCCCGCTGCAGCTGTTGTTTTGGTACGTATTCTGACTTTGACGTCCCGATCCATCCCAATACGTAGTCTGTTTGTAAAGGCATTAACCACCTTCTTCTTTTTTTTTTTTCTTTTCCAAACAGGTGAACATGGTCATTGGTATTCTGGTCTTCAACAAGCTGGTGTCCAAGGACGGCATCACCGATGTGAAGCTGAAGGAGAGAGCCGGGTAGGTTTACTTATTGATCTTCTCCCTACACCAGAGTATTGCGCTTATCGCCCTCATCAGTGCCGTTACAGGTGTATTGATGATGTGCTTTGATATCAAGCCGCACAATCCAACAACAGGAGCAGAGAAACAAACGTCCATCTGCAGCCTCTGTGAGCATGTAGAGTCTCATCTTCGTTTTTTTTTTTTTTCCCCCCCCTGCAGAGCGTCGCTGTGGAGCTCTTGCGTGGTTCTGCCCCTCCTGGCCCTCACCTGGATGTCCGCCGTCCTGGCCATCACCGACCGCCGCTCCGCCCTCTTCCAGATCCTCTTCGCCGTCTTCGACTCTCTGGAGGGTTTCATCATCGTCATGGTGCACTGCATCCTGCGTAGAGAGGTGAGGCAAAGAAATTCAGGGGAAATGGGACTTGTGAGGCAACCCGTTATCTTAGCTTTTACATGTTACATCGGCGGTGGTTCGAATGTGTTTACCTGAATCTTTTCCCCTCGACCAATTAGGTCCAGGAAGCTGTAAAGTGCAGAGTGGTCGACCGCAAGGACGACGGCAACGGAGACTCTGGCAGTTCCCACCACAATGGCCACTCCCAGCATATGGTAAATTTCTTGGCTTATTGCCTTTTTAATGTCTTGAGTGCCTCTTGCATTTTAGCCCTAAATGAATATGTGCATATATTAAGCACTGATAGAAATTTTTTTATTCTTTTATCAGCAGTCTGATAGCGAAAAGGATGGAGATTCAAGCAGACAAGGTGAGCCCCTTTCACGTCAACTTTTTTCCTTCCTCGTCTTAACCATTTTTCCATTTGCATTTCAATTTCCACGAGCCTCGCACTTAAAACCTGCGGTCGTGCATAAAAAGACATTCGTTGAACAAAATTTTCAGATGTGGTTTTGTATTGTTTTTTTTAACCCTCTCCTGTCATTTCTCTTTAAAGGAATGAAGAGCTCCTCCGAAGAGAAGATGCCTCCCCCTCAGCTTTCCCTTCCCATGGGCTCCGGCTTCCACACCCTGCCATCCAACCCCAGCAAGAGCCACATGCAGGCAGTTCCCGAGTACTCCAGCCACACCCTCACCCTGAAGAGAGAGAAGAGCCGCCTGGCCGGAGGAGTCGACCCATCCTGCGGGAAACCCGTGTACGTCTGCGAAGGGGAGCTCTTCCAGCAGCTAGATGCCGATCTCGCCCGTGCTCACGCCGAGGGAAGCATGTCCGACGGCAGCGGTTACGTCCTCATGCCCAACACCACCTCCACCCTGAGGACCAAGCCCAAAGACGACATGACAAAATACAACATCAGCGTGGAGCAGCTCCCCCAGGCCAGGCTGATGCACCTCAGCGGGCCCTTCGCCGAGCCCCAGGCTGCCTTCGGAATGAAGTCGATCCCCGCAGACCAGGTCAGCGTGTCGTATTCGGAGAGGGACTCGCCCATCCAGAACATCCACAACATGTCGAGTGAGTCTCACATCACCCACAGCAGCCTGGAGAACACCTTCGAGTCCATGAACTCCATGATGTCCAAGAGTGAGACCATCTCTACGCTGTCAATGAGCTCCTTGGAGGTAAGAGAACAAGTAAAAGTAGTGTGCCCCCTTACAGAATAGTTGTACATTCTTGCTCAAATTAATCCGTATCTGAAACTAAACCTTCGTCCATCTTCTTCTTTGCAGAGACAGAAATCCCGCTATGCTGAGTTGGACTTTGAGGTGAATATTGTTTGGATGCTCCCCTTCTGAAAACAATATAAATGAAATGCAGTGGATGTTCAAATGTACTGTTGTAAGCATACGTTTTGAAAGAAAGTATTGTTTTTTTTTTCCTCTCTAGAAAATCATGCACACAAAGAAACGCCACCAGAACATGTTCCAGGACCTCAACAGGAAGCTCCATCACGCTGAGAAAGACAGAGAGTCGCCTGCCTCCGACAGCAAGGTAACGCATAATGATATTACGCTCATCATCCATTTTCATAGACATTAATGTTCAGGAAATGCAGAACAAAACGGATAAAGGTTTAAGCCTGCGAGCAGACCAGAGGCGGTTCTGATGTTAACAGCTGTTAAAATGACCCTTTTAAAACAACCAGTGATTGTGTATTGAACTATGGTTGAGGTCATTTGAATTAAGGATGTATTCTCTTCCTTCCTTCTTACAGTCTGTGAGATGGAGTGTGTCTTCAGGAGGAAGTGACAAAACGAACCACAGTGTGAGTGTTTATATACAACCTCACAGTCTCAAATTTTACTGCCTATAGATGAGACACACCATCAGATAGTACACGTCACGCCTCACGGAGGAATAATGTCCCCAAATGACAATATGACTTTCATTATTAGAAAATCACCTCTGATGTAATGAAGCCCATTTCATTTTGATTAAAAGAATTGCTCAGGGCTGATGAGTGACACCAGTTCTAAAGTGGCTCCTCTTTCTAACCTCAACAGGACAAACAGCAGGGTACCATGGAGAGGCCATGGGAGGGAGTCCGGGGGATCCCACAGTCACCCCCCGCGTGGGTCCGTAAAGACCTGGAGCCCCTAGCTGCCTCACCCCTGGAGCTGCACTCTGTGGAGTGGGAGAAGGCCGGCACCACCATCCCTCTGGTGGGACAGGACATCATCGACCTGCAGACAGAGGTCTGAGGGGGAGGAGGGGGGCTCGCAAAGCCACCTGATTTCACCTTGTTCGCCTTTTTTGGTTTGGGAACGGTATCCTGTATGGATAGAGTAGAGGAAACCAAGAAAGTGAGAAAGTTGGTCCCAGAATCGATGTCTTCAAACCCTCAGCCAGAGTAAGAAGGAAGGGAGAGAAGGAGATGTAGAGGTGGTGGTGATGGGATGTTTTAATGTAGCTTCTCTGTGTGGACTTTAAAAGCATCTCGTGTCAGAGTGCTCTGAAGGTCTAGGGTGTTAGCGCAGCAAGCGGTGGGTTCCATGGACCAGGACTGGCTGTGGTTCCATTAACGCGTCACTGGGAGTTTCCTGAACCCCCTCGAGCCTGGGTTCAGAAGATGTGGTCGACATGTCTGTGCTTCTTTTTTTCCTTCACTTAACTTTGGAGAAAGAATAAAATAATATAATGCGGTGCATCCTCCCTGCTTCTTGGGAGGAACAACCGGAACTCTTGGCTGCTCCTCTTACAGCCAAAGTTACCTTCCAAAACCAGGACAAGGCGAGAGAGCAGAAGGGACCAGTTTCATGCTTGGAGTCCAACGCTTTGACAGATGGGCGCAACACAATTTGTTTTCGTGCCGTGGGTTATTTTAGTTTGTTTGTTTTGCGCTGCTTCTCACTTGGAACTGCTTCAAAAAGCCTAAAATAAGACTCTATGCTGAGAACTTAGGCTTAATCACGCTGACAGTGCTTCTTACTCTTGTTATCACCATGGTTATTATTATGATTATTATTATTCCAATGATTATTGTCAGTGTTATCGTCATTAATAGCCGATATTTTAATTTTTCCGTCCCTCTAACGAGCGTCAGGCACAAGTTTTATTGCTTTAAAACTGTGAACTAGAACAGTAGGCTCCAGAAAAATGATTCAGTGCATCAGTAATGTGTTGTGAGCCCTTACGGACTGCATCGGGACAAACACACTGAGTGGTGATGGAGGTGCAGGTTAGCTACATTGTTTCCTGGTTTCTCCAGCATTTTCTGCTTCGATACCAAAACACCAGCACCGGGATGAACACAGACTCTCACACAGGAAAGAGCAGTGCACTCTGGGAAAAAAAAAACCGCTGGATGGTTAGTGAGGAGGTGGAGGAATGTTTTGGTTTTTTCCACCCCCCTCTCTCTCTCTCAGCTGGCACAAGATGCAGGCTCTTCCATGTCGTACATGAGGATCCGAGGGGTCAGCGAGACCTTTCATCATCGCCCTTTTGTTTCTCAGCCTTGCAGGACTCTTGGAGCGAGCAGAGGCTCCCTGGCGGCTTCCAGTTCAGCGTCAGGTCCTCGAGACTTCAACACATTTGTGTTTTCAGCCATCAGTGTGAAATAGTGCAATATGATGGGCGCTTGATGCTCAAGCAAGACTGATAATATGATTTAGGCAGAATCTTTTCTTACAAATGTTTCAAAACTTTTATACCATCTTCCTCATATAGATGCTTTATGAGAATATTGTATGACAAATCTGTATTAGTAATTCAAGGAATTTATTCACTAGAGATCTGTTAGCACATGACTCCATATTTGGAGCTCTCTGTGACAGGTAGATTATTGTACTTCTATAAAGCAAACATTATATAGAATGAATGATAGCCTATGAATATCTAAAAACTGTGCTTCAGGATATTTGTTTTTACTCTCCGCTGTATAGCGGTGGGTGAATGAACCTCATGTCTTCTGTAACGGTGTGTTTTTGATAACCTTGTCAGTAACTCAGTAGTATGTACTACCAGCCAATTCCCCTTGTCCCCTCCAATTCCTCTGTCTCGCCCTCAGCCCGATTCATACCTCGAGTTACGTGTACTGAACACCCATTTGTATTTTCTTGTCTCGACTTTGTTTTTTATGTTCTGTTTTACCTACTGTAAATGTACAGTTTTCACAGCACAAAATGAATGTGACTTATTTCTAATAAAAAACACATCTATATTACATGAAGGAATGTGTCCTCAGTTTAAATCTTGTGTCCTCTGAAGTCTCTGCAATCGTCTAATTCAGAATGGCTGAACAAGCAAAAAAAATCCCCCTGCGGAGTCGTACTGGCATGAAGTCTGACAGCAATTTAAAACAAATCCGCACCTAAAAATAAAAGTTCAAACGTTTAAAAAAAAAAAAAAAAAAGACGCACAGTCGTGAAAATACTGCAATAGAACAAGGAGATATTGGTTTTTGAACTTGTGCATTGAAGCCTCTGGCACACGCCTCGCTCTCTAAATATAGATGTGATTTGCAGGTACAACACCTCTTAAGATGATAAAGGCGTAATTCTCCTCTGTTCTATTTTCATGCTTTTCAGGAAGGCAAATCATCACAGAAAGAAAAAGATCTATGAAGTCGGGAAATGAGCAAACAAACAAACTTGACAGGGGCCTGAATATGTTTATGACCTCTTTAAAAATAGGACGTGTTCTCAACAGTTTAAATTTAGTTTTTTAGCTGCTTTGTCTGCAGTATTTCTCTCCCCTCCAACACAATCAGCTCTTGTTGGTCTTAATTGAGCCAGTGTGCCTAAATCCTGCTGCAAGCCATAAACGAAAGGGAGATTTACATCATCCATTTGTTGAGCGCTGCTCATTTTATGGGGTCAGCTGGAGAGCAGACCGGCTCGTCTGCAAATGGTGCCTCACTGTAGGCGCCTCCTGCATTTCATGTTTGTTACCGCGACACGTGATATGCACCATTTTCCTCTCTGCCGTGTGAACAGTTCCTTTGCTTTGTGGAACATTTCGTGCTAATTTATTTTCACACAGAGAGTCATCTGTGCAACGTGTGCTCATGAGGAGCGGTAATGTCTTAGATAAGTTGGCAGCGTCTGCAATGCAGCCTCCAAAAATATACCAGAGGAGCCACAATGACCCCTCAGCATTGTTTTTACTTTTCATGTCAATCAGTGAGAAAGAGGACAAATTGACTAACATCAAGAATATAATCACATTATCTAAAAAAAAAAAAAAAGATGTTCACTCAAGTTCATCTTTATTGTAGGGGGGTGGAGAGAGTCTGTAATCAAAATCAAAAGCGAATGAAAAGAACAATTACTCTTAATGATTCTTTTCATTTCATTGCAGCTTTAAGGTGCTAAACCACCACCTACTAGGAGTTAGCAAAGCCAGAAAAGAGAATGTTCTAAAAAGTAATGGATTATTTACGCAATATTAGCATATAAGCAGTGGCTGGTCTAGGGATGTTTGAGGGGCAGTGGCAAAAAACTAAACCAGCTGTTTGTGGTGCTGCACCTGAGAGGTTAACTATCATGTTTTATCTACCATAGAGGCATCCAGGAGCGCAGTTTTGAGTCCACCAATGCATATACGTATGATGAACACAATACCAGAGTCTCTTTCTTTACATATCATGATAATTGGTAGTATTGGTATATTGCGACACCCTTACTGCAGTTCATATTCAAATATAGTACAAACTTCTGTCTGCACCTTTATCATCATGATACACAACTTTACTTAAAGGATATACCCACAAAAACACATGCAGTTTGTTTGTTGCTATAAAGAAGCCCAAACAATATAATTCAGAAGAGAATTTAGTCATTCTGGAGCTTCACAGCAAAACAGCATTAAAGAAGTAAATGGACTTGTTTTAGAATGTAAATAAAACCTCTGAAAAAAGCATAAAATGGCTCTATACAGCTTGTCCGGCATCCCCAGATAACCAAAGATCCCGAAATGATATTAAAAAAATATTATTCATACTCCGAACGGACAGTTCAGCTCATGCATCCACTTCAGATGAACGCGTTTAGCTTAGCAGCTACAGTAAAAAGCTTTGAAAGGGTGTAAATACATTTATATAATTCAATCTGGGATCTCAGGGCTTCCAGCAACTTGAATTACGCTTGAGTTGTATGGAGCCATTTTCTGCAAGTCTCCATCTACTTCAGCTGAAATGTTTTGTGGACCACAAAACCTCATCTGACTTTCCATCAGCGTAGCAGATAATGACTGAATTCTGTTTTTTTTTTGGTGAACTTATCCTTTAACTCGTATCTATAAGGATGCAGCCTCTCTCTCTCCTCGTCAGCCGTAAACAAAATAAATCCAACCAAAATGACAATAATTACTACATCCTGACAATATGTAAATGCAAATGCTTGCGTATGTGTCTGTGTGTGTGAAAAACACGTCCAAATGCTAATAACATCCTAAAGCTGTCGATGACTAACTACCCACCCTCCGACAGCACGCACACACTCGTACACACAGCAGCAGCAGTTCCTCGTTCTCATCTTAACCCCCCATCCCCCCTGACTTGAATTCCAGTCTCAATTAGCACCTTGCTGGCAGTAACAGCGAGGCCCTGTCTGTCTCTTAATTGAAGGCTGTTGCTATAGAAACAGCAGATGCTAATCCTCAAGATAGGCGAAGAGGAGAAGGTCTTTAAACTCCCGAAGAGAAGCGAGAGAGAACAGAGCGTTGACGCCATTCGCCTTCCCCAGGCAGTAATGTCTTCTTAATGATTGTCAGCAGCAAATGAAATTAATATGATTATCGAGAGTGAAGCGGCAGCAAGGTCATCTCTGAATTGTGCTGCTCCTCTCGTAGCTTCAGGAAATGAAATGCAGCGAACAGAAGAGGACAAAGAGCAACTTTGGTGTCTATTTTTTTAAATTCTGAATAACAGTTTGGGATTTTATGGGCGGAAGACTCATCTCAGCTCAGCAAAATTGGACACATTTTGACTCCATGTATAGCAAATATTTAATTTACAAACTGATACAGACGTTTAGGAATTACAATAACTACCTTGAGAGCTAAAAAGACATGATAACTTTTTTGGAACTTCTGCCCCAACGGCTGCTTATTTTCATCATTCATCATTCATTTGCAGTCGAGTGTCTGGCCTCCAAATGCAGCTAAAGTCCGATATTACCTCTCTCTCAGCTCTGCGTTTGGTCTCTAACATTTCCCGAGGGAAATATCTGGCTCTTTAGCTGTGTCTGTCTGCTGTTTTGTGCTGAGCAGGTGGTGTACAGGAGGAGGGGGGTGTAAGAGGTTTTCACTAAAAAATGTTGCCTGCTGCAACTGAAAACAAAACTATGAGAGTGGTGAGAGTGAACTGAAACAGAAAAGGATGCCAGCAGCTTAACGACGACCTAAAATCTGTGCAAAAAAAAACCAAAACATAAAGTCGACCCCTTTCATTTAAATGTACATTTAGCAGACTCTTTTGTCCAAATCGACTTACAGTAATTCATACAGTCATACACTGATGGCGTCGGCTGTCATGCAAGGTGTCGACCAGCACATTAGGAGCAGTTTTGGGGTTCGGTATCTTGCTCAAGGTCACTACGACATGCAGACCAGGGGAATCGAACCAGCTCTACCCCTAAGCCACGGCCGGCCCTTTCACACTGTCACAGTGTTTTCATGTTGTCATTTGTAAGCGATTATGGTTCAGTGTGTGGCATTTAGCGGCAACCGCGAGAGAGGTTGCACATTTTAGCCAACAAAATACCCTTTGTCTAATGCAAAAAATGTGAAAGGCTCCTTCTAGGGCCAGTGTTTGGTTTGTCCTTTCCGGGCTACCATAGAAACATGGTGATGCAATATGGTGGACACAATGGAAGAGGGCCTGCTACTTCTGATAGATATATATGGCTTTTAGTTTCAGGTGATTATAAACCATGAAAACATAGTATTGAACATGACTTCACATTTCTGCTGGTTGATCCTCCTAAATCAAACACACTGGACCTTTCAGTTTTAAAAAAAAAAATTGTATTGTCAAGGTAGGCTGATATATAAGAGCAGGAGAGATGGAGCAGTTGTAGGAAGGCAACACAATTTCTCTGGTGGTTTTCTGAATCTCTTGCTTGATCACTTAACAAAACAATCCATTACAGCTCGCAAGAAAGTCCACACACTTGAGATAATAATACAGATAACTGGCCAATATCTTGCTATAATACATAGTTAACAGACTGGTTCGCCATTATGGACAGGTGTGCACAGATAGTAGATCATCTGTGTTGTGTAAATGAAATGGTGTTTTTTTTAAACGAATGAATCATGCAAATGATGTGGTGGATTCATGTTAATGAAACATTTACATTTTTGAAAAATATAAACTTTCAGAGGCCCCCCTGCAGTCACTCTGAGGACCCCCTTGGGGTTGCAGACCCCCTGTTGAAGACCCAAGCTCTTGAGTTTTCCAGGCATCCACCCAGCTAATGTGTCCTTGAGCCAGATATCTCTGCTGTGCTCTGACCTAGCTTTCGAAGGGTAAAAAAAAGAAAAAAAGAAAAAAAAAATCACTGAATCTTCTAATCATGCTTTCTTTACTAAGTGTAACAAACCTTGCTTTTTATTGCCAGTAAAATTATCAGTAATTCTGCGGTCAAGAAGTTCTCTGCAGAGCACGAAATATTGTAAAAGAAGCAGAAAAGAAAAGGCTGAGGACAGCAGGGAGGGAGTTAAAGTGGCTTTGGCTGTCCACGCTGCTATTGGCATGCTGTCACCTAAATATTGTATGGCATTGTAAGGTGACATTTCATCTGAGATGCTGGAAGGAAGCGGTGATTAGAGAGGCTGTTACACAATTAAAGGATTGGTTCATGGATCAAATCCCTGGATGTCTTTCAGAACATTGCTAGAACCCCCCCCCGCAACCTCGTCAACATAGTGTGCAACAGGAACTAACACACAATTCCAGCAATAGCAGTTGTAAACAGCAGTTTTCAGCACGATTTCTTCACTCAGTCCATTTTGTGGCTGTTTGGGAAACAACACACATCCATTAATAAATATCGATTACACTGTTTTACGTTGGAGGTATTCTGTCTTAGCTACAAAACGGCGCTGGTTTCAAGTCATTGCTGGGGAACAGAACTTCAGCTCTGGAGATTAGTTGCATGCATTGTCTTCAGCTGTGGCACAGCGTGCCCTTCAGCTCAAATGATACTCCAGCCTTTCAGAGCGTAACAGATCCGAAGGCAAGACTGCGAGACGCTGAAACCGCCGTCTTTTTTTTTTTATGATTCAGAGTTTCTCTTGAATGTCTACACATATTTAAAGCAATCACAGGGGACGAGGTGGAGGACTGCAGATGCTAGCATAACATTTTCTTTAATTGAGCTGAAATTACAGTACAAAGACTATCACACGCAATCTTGCACTTTCCCTCCTGATTGGGATTGATAAGGGAAAGCTGTGCCATAAACCCTCGGTCCGCCTCCTGCCTCCATGTGGTCTCCTTTACCTACGAATGACAGAAACCCAGATGTGGTGGATCACAACTGTGTTTGTGCGTCATAGCTAAATGCCAGCAGTCTCTTGAGAGTGGTTTCCTGGAGGGTATTGCCACTTGTCTTACTTCCAGACCGTATGCTAACGCCGGGGGGGCTGACTGGACGAGGGGAAGCAAATGACCAGCTTTGGTACTGATGGAATGCAAATGGATTTCATGTTGATGCATATAGGACATTTCGCAGAATCAAATCAGCTGGAGAGTGGCTCGTTGTGGTCAAGAGTGGGTGAGTCAGTAGTGAGACATGAAAAAGAGATCTCATCTTTGACATCCTAGCTGCGTGGCTGAATGAAATGGATTGCATTATATGGACAGACAGTCATAAACTCTAGACGCCGACTTGGCCTCTAGTGCCTCAAGCAGGTTCACATTTTGGGCTTTTAGTGAAAATGTCCCAACAACTACCTGATGGATTGCAATGACATTTTGGCCAGACATTCATGGTCCCCAGATGATGTATCCTATTTGGTTGTCTCCAGATTTTTCTTCGATACACCATGAGGTCAATATGTCTCCACAACTTTCGGATGGATTGCCAGAAAATGTTGTGCACATATATTCATGCTCCCCTCGGGATGAATTATAATCACTGTGAGATACATTAAAGAAGTATCTCACCACTTGAAAGATGGCCCTTGCATAAAACTAGCCTGCCTATGCAGTAAAAAAGTCATACATTTCTTTAAAATGTGTGCTACATGATGAAAACAGAGAACGAGTCAGTGATATTCCCTTTGTCCAAAATGTAGAAAACCTAAAGCAACTGGAATCCACTGCGCCACACCGGGCCAATAGACGCTGATGGGTGACATACTGCAAGTTGGCCGGCGTTTTGGTTTCGACTCGGAGATCGTTTTCAAATTGTTAACACTCAGACGGACAGCTGCTAACCCAAGCCCTCAGGAATAGCTGCAAGCTTTGAAGCCAACTTTCATAGTGGCCAAACCGTGTAATTACAATGTAACGTGAAAAATGCTTCGTGAAAGAAGCGTCTGTAAACTCACAACCCCCTACGAAATGACTTGTTTCACTGTCGTAGTTCGAGCCATTCAGTCTGATAACATTTGGAAAGTCTCCAAGAGCCACAGGATTGAATCATTTTATCCCCATTCACGAAAGCCAGCTGCTAAACCGGATAACTAATGACATCTCTATCAACCTCAGCTGTGCTTTGTGTTTAGTGGTAGTAAACAAATTAAAACCAGTCAAAATTACAGCTGCAGGCATACTGACATTAGCATTATGTACAGAATATGTCACTAATCCAAACCATTCTGTGATTGCACAAAGTGGCCGGTGATCACGTGGCAGAGTGAAGCCCTTTGCATTGTGAAGCAGCCGTTGGTGAACGCTACAACCGTACGATGAGAGTGCAGTCTGACTCAGTCTGCCCAGTTGGGGGAAAAGTGACGTGAAAGAGCTAATTGGCTGTTTTAGGTTGCACCCTTGACATTGTAATCAGCTTAGTAAGTGAGTCAATTCCCCTTTAATTATTGCCAAGCTGCCTGTGAGCCCAGCAAATAATGCTTGCCATTGTTTTCTTGGCCAGAGGACCTTGAATGTGCACAAAGTATCGAAAAGCCCATTCATGGCAGCACTGGCATCACGAGGGCTGTTCGCAACATGGAGCTCCAGCAGCAGCACATTGAGAGAATTAGATGAGCTGAATGCACATAAAGAAAACCAGGAAGTCTAAAGCCCCAGTCTTACCCCCAACCAAGGTTTATACTTCCAAAATAGAATAGCTTACGGCTTCCTGCAGTTCGAATGCAACTGACTTTCTGTTCATAGCATGCTTCAGCAATGTTCTCCCCGGGCCAGAATTTATTTTGCAACACAGTGCTATTACCTCATAAATATGCGCTGAAATCCTGAACAAAAGCTTTCGTTACATCCCCAGAGGTGTATCAGCATGCTTTTCCCCCTCAGAGGTGCAAACGAATTTCAGATGAGAGCGCCATTTCATGCAATTATTGATACTGCACCGGTAGAAGGAGGCAGATTATAGGCATGACATCCAAACATTTATGAAAGACTGCACCAAAAAAACAAAAAAAAAAGGCTGTTAAATTGTGTCAGGCAAATATAATGTGAGTTCACCTTGAACGTCCTTTCAGAATAATAATGCACAAACTGCTGAAAGGATGTTATGACGAACTTGTGATGAACGTCCTTGCAAGCGAGGGTTATGAAAATGAATTGTTCGCACTGGAACGCCATACCGCGTCTTGTTGTCTGCATGACCTTACTTTGTCTTTGCTCAGGTTAGTGCTGTTGCCAGGATACTATTTCCAATGGCAACGCTTGAGCCAGCGAGGTGAGCAGCACTGAAAGGATCCAGATAACTGGTTGCTCTGAAATCCTGTGGACCGGAAGTCCATAGAAAGACATGGCACAGACAGACACGGGGACGAGCGGAAAAACAGCCCCTCAAAGTTCAGTTTGATCAGACATTTTCTCCTGAACATATAAAAAAATAAAAAAAAAAAAAAAGCAAGTCAGGAAGCATGAGTAGAAAATCAAAATTGACGATATGAGAGTGAGTCATAAAATAAAGAAAATATATGCAATATGGCCCTTTTAAATGTGCATTCATGGATATATACATTCATGTGTCATATCCTTTCTCAAAGGTTCGTCAGTATCATATTTTGCCTTCTAACTATCATCACACTTCTGTTATGTGATGAAATGCAGCAGAATCAGTTGCCTCTGTGAATATTGGAGCCTTCCGCTCATAATGACTTTTGCACTGCAGCAGTCATTGTTCTGTATGAAACTCAATTTCCATCTTCGGTCGGAGCAAAATGAGAGGAACGCTTGCTGTGGTCCATTACAGGCGAAGAAGGAATTATTGTACATGACTGCTATGTGACTGGTAGTTTGTTCCATATTTATTGCAACACTGTGCAGATGCTCTCCATCTGCACGAGAGCACACTGCCACCATTTGTCGCAAAGCTGCAACTACCTCGGTTTCCTCTCAGTGATGTGGAAAAGCATGTCATCCAGAGTGTATCCTCAAGTGTAACCTTCTTTGTTCCCAAGACAGCCAAGTGCCCCGTTCTTACTGTCTTGCACAACCTCCACATTGTGCGACCTTTAAACCCTTTTCTTTCCTCTCTCCATCTGTACTTAAACCAAGGATGCTGCATTTCAGAGCACGGTGACTCAACAGGTTTTTGCCTGCTATTCATTTCCACAGGAGCTTCCAGATCATCACGGTCATCACTGAACAGCTTGACAGGAAAGAACCACGTCACCACAACAATGCTGCGCCTACACTCGCCGATTGACCATCACCTGGACTGGATTCAGACGGTGAAGGAGGGAGAGTCAGGGACGGTGAGCTCATACAGCACTGTGCTGGGTTGAGCATTGTCTGGCAGGGAGAGCTCTTCAACAGTGCGACTCCATTCTGATGACTCATCTGTACTAAACACCCACAACCTCTCTTTACTGTGCAAAGCTTCCCTTTGTGCTGCTGAGTGTGTCTCATCCAGCACTTAAGAGATGAGCACCGGGACTCGTCCTTTTGAGCAGCACAGGGATGTTCGAATTTGTGTAGGGTACTGACAGAATTTGAGCTTGAAATTATTATACTGACCTGTGCAGCTTCTTACCGGTGATCAAGATAAAGATGACTGATCAAAAAGGAGGGAAAGTCTCTATGTTGTATTGTTGCAGAACTATTCTGTATGAGTGCTCCGGACAGGTTCACAAATCACTGGGAGACGGAGGTTTGCAAGGTATTTTATTAATCCGTCTTTGACTTGAGACCTGGCCAGAGTGAATCTGTGGATCTCTGTATGCCGCTAAGTTTTTAATGAATAAGTTCGCCCAAAAATGAACATTCAGTCATTACTCAATCCCATGCCGATGGAAAGTCGGGTGAAATCTGGTAGTACACAAAACATTTCTGGAGCTTCGCGGCTCGTCACTCCAGAGACAAAGTGTGCGCTAACACTTTTAGCTTAGCAGCTACAGTGAAGATTCCGGCTTTAAGATAGGCGTAAGTAACGTCTTTTTAAATCAATTTGGGATCTTGGAGCCATTTGATTTTTTCTCTCGGTTCATTTTTTGCATTTTAAAACAAGTTTAAAACATCAGGCCTAACTCAACAGCAGTTTTTTTTTACGTGTGGACTAATGCTGATGATGTGCACATCAGCAAGTGGTAAAAGAGGTTCAGAAGTACGCATTTGAGGTACTTTTCTTCTCAAGCCACTTACTCCTATTACGTCTCTACACTTATTTGACAGCTTGAGTTACATTAGAAATGTAAGGAATGTTAAGTTTTATCATAGATTAAACTACCAAACAATATACAGGTACATTTTATACAATTAGGCTACCTACCTCTTCCTCCTCCTTGCTGAATATCGCTCCAGAGACATATTGACATGTTTTGACTGTGAAGGTTTTGCTATTCATGCCACAGATCATTCATCCCCACAGCCACCAGACTGTTTAACTCAAACACTACCTGAACAATCACTTTCCACTCACTTTGTTCTTTTGTGAATATCGCATTTTCATATATATATATAAATATATTTAACTTTATGCGTATTTGTCTGACTCTTTTTCCTGTACTTGTTGCATCTTGAGCTGTTGTAACAAGTAAATGTCCCTGTTGTGGGATAAATAAATTCTATCTAATGACATATATTTAGAAAATTCAGAGATATTGCATTACTTATATTTCTTACAAAGCTAACCCTTCACTGGCTGTAAAATGACATTGACTGTTGCTGTTGCTGTTTTCCACAGGTAGATATTTGTACTGTATTGACTGCTTGGGCACAGCTGCACACAACCCCTGCAGTTCTCCCCCCTCACCGCGTGGGGGCAGCAACAAGCCGACAGGTCACAGAGGTTGCTAGGCTCCACGCCCACTGAAGGCGTTCCTCCTCAAATTTCCGCATTTTGAGCAAGGCACCGTAAAAAACACTAGAGACAACACAGCAGGCACAATTAACTAATAGTATCCGACCATGTCACGGTTTCTTCTGAGAGCAAACCTGAGGAGAAGCATCTTCACTCAGATGAACGTCAGAATGGCATCTGAACAGGTAAACTGTGGTGACAGTCGGCGTTCACAGGGTTTTAGCATTAGCTTGCTAATGTCAGCAAAGTGGATAGCCTTACGAAGTTAGCAAGGCTAGCTAGTGGCTAAGTTATATAGTCACAGTAGTAAAGTAGCTTTGACATAGATGTAGCTTAATGCACGTAAATACTGCAGGATATTTCGTTAGACATGTAGTTTAAACGCCAAGCTGAGCTCAAATGCTCCTGTATTACTGGATGCTTGCGCTCCAGTGTTAAGTAATGACACCCATTAATCAGTTCCTGTGCAATGCAGAAAAGGGACGTAAAACTAAACAAACTTGCTGTTAAAGAGATTGTTCTAAGAGTTGCATCAAATTGTTCAAGTTATTTAAGAGGAATGTAAATGTACACATTTTCTTACTGCCTTAAAATTTGTCTGATAGGGAAATGTGATGTTCATAAATCAACAACACACAGTCAGCAATTGCCTTGTTGTATAAAAGGGTTGGATCAACTGTATGGACTTAGAGAAATTCAGTAGTTCATCTATTGAAGAAACATCATCAGCAAATAAGGGTGGTGCTTTGTTTCTTGTAGAATTGTACAATCATGAGAGGGTCCTTTTACAAAGTGTGTTTTTGTCTGACAGAACCAACTGAAGATAGTCATGGAATAATAGCTCAGGTACATTGTGATGCACTTTGTTGTATGTGAATTGTGACAGTAAAAATATTTCCTCCGCTTATCCCAGCTTGGCGAGTTGGGCAAGGGCGCAGGCAAAGGTGGAGGTGGAGGAGGCTCTGTGAGGGAAGCAGGGGGAGCATTTGGAAAGCGACAGGTGGCAGAGGAGGAGCGCTATTTCAGGTGAGGAGTATGCAGCAGCCGAAGCTCATGCCTGTATACTGATTGTTTTTTTTCCACAAGATTTTTAACCCACCTTGTTTTTCCACCTGCAGGCAGAAGGAGAAGGAGCAGATGGAGGCGCTGAGGAAGCATCACGCGGAGGAGATAGAGCACCATAAGAAAGAGATTGAGCGCCTGCAGAAAGAAATCGACCGCCACAAGGGCAAAATCAGGAAGCTGAAACATGATGACTGAAGCTGGGAAGCCTGTTCTCTGAGAGTCCGCCCATCCTATTTGCAAAGTCCAATATTGATCACATATTGAATGATTTAACCGCTTATCAAAGCAAGTCCTGTATGACACTTCATGCTGAATTCACGAATGCTAATATAAAAATAAAGTGCCTAATTTTGCAACATGCCTGTGAGTCATTGTGCATCCCTCTTGTTTGCTGTATAAATGTCAGTTGTTGACTGTGCTTTGAATTACTGTGTAAGGCAAATATGGCTGATCGTGATTGTAGTGTGTACAGAAAGGTAAAGTTGTGCCATTCAAAGTTCAACTTGTATGGTTGGACAGTTGATGGTGCAGTGCTCTTTTTCTGACACTGCACTGCTCTCTCAGGCTGAATATACAAATAACTGTCCTCTCTACCCCCTTAAGGTGGTGTGGTTCTCTTTTGTTTTTGTTTAAGTTAAATTGTATACGACATGTATATAACAAAATGGCATGGACACTGGTAGGCTAAATCATATTTTGCAGAGGATGTTTCAATTTGTAAAAGGGAGGAATATAAAAAATGTAAAAATTGGTCCTTGATGTAGGGTTCTAAAGTGCAGGGGGAAAAAAACTTTTTTCACAAGGAAAGTGAAAACATTTATTTTGAACTTTATGGTTAAAGATATGGAAACTGTCAAATGGAAAAGCATGTAAACAAATGTTTACTACGTTAATACTATACGATGTTTGATGGGCACTGCTTTGGGAGCCAATAGATTTATTTCTTTGTCTATGAAGGAAACTAGTATTATTTAATATCAATTATTGGGAAAAATTTCCACCCAACAATGAAAGGTTATGAACATCTTGGAGGAAGTAACAAATTGATAAATGGCGAGTTTTCATGTCGCTATTACATATAAGGAATTAAAAATCAACAATTGAAAATAAAAAGTTACAGTTACAAGCAAATAGGACTAACAGATTTTTCCATAAAAGATCAAGCAAATTCAAGCAAAATCCATCAGATTTACGGATTTAGATTTAATATTGAAGCTGACAGCTACATATCTTTATACAATTCACAAAAGCAACTTGTATATATAAAATATATATATTTTATTTGTTTTGGAATGGACTGCTTTTTATTTTCAGTCATTCACAATTTGTACTGTGTCTTTTATAGGCCACATCAATTTCCCTCTGAAAAAAAAAAAGTTTTATCTCTACATGAGCGGTATGGGCAGTATGTACATATATTTGCTGATGAGTATAAAATCCCTGATAGAAGCAAAAACAAGTTAAGCGTTTTAT
>OMLP01006134.1:3792-14305 GCA_900302685.1 Spondyliosoma cantharus | reverse complement strand
GGAGAGCATGGACAAAGCAGGGAACTTCATTGGCTGGCTGCACATCGAGGGTCTGAACCTGTCGGTGGCGCTGGTAGAAAATGCTCTGTCCAAGGTCCACTTTACAGCAGAGCGCAGCGCCTACTACAAAACCTTGGTCTCAGCAGAGGAGGGATGCCGACAGAGGAAAGACAAGGTGGGTCTCGTTTTACGCTGCGAGAGCTGCAACTACTGTACATCCTATTAAACTATCAGAGCGATGACCACACTCCCAACTGACATAAAACTGTCTTTACAAAGAAGCACATACATTTATTTATTACACAAACATTTATTAAAGGGAATCCTCAGATGGCCAGCATGATGGCAAGTGTAATATTATTTGGAAAAAAGTTGAGGCTTGAGATTCATTCTTTGCATCATCATTAAGCATAGGCCAAAACTTGATGCTTCTCAGGCGAGGTGTCCTAGGTCTTGCTACCTGTGGACATATTTAGTCTGTGCTGCATATGAAGAAAGGGAATCTTTACTTATATTATCCTGGAGGAGCAGTGGGCAGCCAACGACAGCGCCCGGCAGGAGCCAACTCCAGATCTTAGCGAGTGCCTTGGTAAAAGGCACCTACTGCGGAGTTAACCTGATGAAACTGAGAAGGGCTTCACTTTGGTTTGGTGAGGTCCATTCCTTACAAACCAGATGACTTTTGAACTTTCTTGTAACTTCTCTCTTCAGAACCAGTACTTGTTAGTAGTTCATCAGTAGACGGTAAGATGCAGTCAACCAGAATGACCGCCCTTGAAAACTCAGGGGGGGGGGGAACATAAAAAGCTGTTTGTTCAAATGAGAGAACACACGAACACATTCTTCCAGGCATCGGCTACCAGATGCAACTCTTCTCCCAACAGCAACTCCACTATTCTCTCTCCTAAACTTGCACACACTGCCCTTGTCAAAGGCAAAGCCCATCCCCCTCACCAGCCCGACGGCCAAATTAGGACAGGTGGTGCCATGACCTTTGGCTTCCATGAATACAAAACTGAGCATTTTCATCACACCGGCAAGTACGTCCGTATGAAGGTAGAACAGGGACACGTCGATATAACTATCACGACACACCACTCAGCAATGAGCAACAGCAAGTCATGTATTCATGTATTAATAGCATGCAGGCTGTACCTTTAGTAAAAGCTACAGTAATGTGGAAATGCTCCATCTGGGGTGGAGAATAGCCACATATTTGCCATTATCATTGAAGCTTCCTTTCCTCAATGGGAGTCCTTTGATGGATGGAGGCCTCTCTCACACTGATCCTGATCTCGCCCTGCATTTTCATTATGGCTCCACGAGTCACCCCTGCCAGATGCATGGAGTGCCCGGCCAGCTGTCATCCTTGTCCTCTTTCCTCTCTATCTCTGTTACTTATTTCTTTTACCCTCTCTCTCCCTCCCCGCCTCCCTCTTCATCTCTCATTCTCTCTCTAGCACTCACTTCTACCTATTTGGGTCCTTTAGGAGACACAAATGCCTACTCTTCCCATATAAACGTGATGTATTGCAGGAGCCAAGAGGGGGCTGTGTTCTTTTTTCCCCGTCTCTGAATCTATCATGTTTGTAGTCGGTGCGTTCCTGCCCGTCTTTTCTTTCTCTTTGCTTCAGCCTTTTTTTTCCACAGATGCTCTCGATCCGTGTCTTCCTTTTCTCAAAGCGGCTGAAGAGAGACCACTGCGCAGGTGAACCTTTTCTGTCTTGGAAAGAAGAAAGAAAAAAAAAAGCAGCAATCTGGCCAGCGATGTGAGCACACCGACCCTGCCATGTTAAATCTAGCCGCAGCAAGAAGGCACATTCCTGACACCTCTGATGACAATTTCACTACCGCTTTCTGACCCCCTTTGCAGCGTCGAGACAGATTGACTTTCACCGCAAGGTTTTGACTTGAGCTAACCTGAGTGCGGACAGGGCCGTGAGGAAAGACGACAGAATGGGGCCCTGAGTAGACCAGACAGACGGTGATTATGTTTGATGTTAGTTTGCCACAGGCACCGGTGCACAGATCAACCACAGCCTGATTTGTTTGTGTGTGGGTGTGTGTAGTGGATAGTGTGTTGCGTTAATGGAGCACAGGGCAACCTGTTGTGTGTGTGTGTGTGTGTGTGTGTGAATGCATAGTATGCAACTTGAAGGCAGATGAGGTGGGACTTGGTGTTCTAATTAATCCATAGAGACCATCTTGAGAAAAGCTGAGTGCTTGGCTTTTTTTCTTTTTCTGTCTTTCTCTTTTGAAGTCATAGCTGGTCTTTGTCTATGTGTAGGCTGAGGCTAGGTAGGGTAGATCGCATCTCCTCCCATCTCCCCCCCCTTCTTCTTCTTTTCTCATTGCCCTCTCTTTATTGTCCCTATGGCTGTGGATATGGAAGACATGAGTGGATACTGCTGTGTCAGGCGCCCCGTGCAAGAAAAACAAGATTGTCGTAATGAAGTCGGAGGGCGCGTGTGTACTCGCACATGCATGCTCATTAAAGAAAACTTTGCGTTGGCGGTCCAGCAGGGACCCAGGACGACAAGAGGGATTGAGGCTTTCTGCAGTAGCATCCTGAACCAAAACTGCTTAGTTCGAGTGTCTTAAGTGAATATGAGTTTTTGCTACAATGAGACCAGTGGGACAAAGTGATTGTGTTCTAAATGAAGCATTCCAAAGGGTTTGAAGAAGAGCCTTTTGTAGAGCTCAGCATGTTTTGATCTTGCGTATCAGCATCTCTTAGAACAATATTTGGAACAGTCCTCACAGCAAACCTATTTCTCCCCTCATGCAGAAGGCTCAAGTTTTAGTCCTGCGCACATTCCTAATTCTGTTCCCAGTTAGTTATTTATGGCTAAGCTATTGTTTGCATAAATCTCTTTAATTCGTGTCGCCCTGTCAGCACCTATTGTCATGCTTCCAGTGATAGCGTTTACGTGATTCAGCTATAAGACAGAGCCGGAACACTGTATATACTTATTTCATGTTTTAACAATGAGTCGACAGTTGCCAAGCAGTGCTCATGCCCTCTGCTTAAATCTCTTGCCTGGTTTCGCAAAGCATTCTTGTGTATATTTGGATCCTCCTAGGGGTAGCAAAACAAATTCTTGCTTACCAGGCATCTCTGTAAACAAGACTTGTTGTAAAAACACTGTGTTTTGTCATTGTAATATGAGACAGCTCAATGCAGCTATTCATGTGATGTTCCAGTATTCCCCAACTGCTGCTGAGAGAAACAAATTTGAAAAGATAGCAGCAGTTTGGCTCAAAGTGGATTGGGAGCAGAGATTTGTACTGCAGAGACGTTAGCTGTAGCTTTCAATTAAGTTCCCCGAGGAGTGAACAGGTGTGGTTTGTCAATATTTGGTTGGGTCTCAAGAGACTGTGTCATTTTTTTATTTTTTTTTTTAATTCGGATACAAAAACAATACTCTTGCTCTTGCTTCTTTAACCGTCCACCAATGCAAATTTCTGCCATAAAGCCCAGATCGATGAATTGTTGCAGTGATGGTTGGAAGTTTCTCCCACCCTTCACACGGTGGCCATCGGGATCTTGGTCACCTCTCTTACCATGGCCCTTCTGTACTGAGAGTAGATTGATGAGGGGAAACAATTAATTCAAAAGATTTTGGCATACGGCTGCAACATAACAAAATGTGGAAAAAAGTGAAGGGGTCTGAATACTATCAGTGCACTGTATATCTACGTAGCAGGCAGAGGGAAGAAACATTCTAGTAATTGGAATGGCCCAATTATGAAGAGGTGAATCAACAATCGGCCCTTAATAATAACCAGAGTGCGCTTTCTGTTGAGCAAGGTTTTTTTGTTTTATATATATAATTACCCAACCTTGAAGGAGATTAACACACTCCAATTGGTCTCAGAGTGGGACAGAGGAAGAGGAAAAGAGAGAGTGGAGAAAGAAAGAGGATATGACAACCCCTGTTAAAGATATTTCATGTCACGGGACTCTCCTCCTTTTATCACTGCCCGCCCCTTTCCTTCAATCCTGCTCAGCCCTCTTTAAAGACCACTGTCTTTCTTAACCTCTTCAGTCTGCTCCCCCTCTTCACCCGCTCCCCCTCTCCTTTTCTCTTTCCTCCTCCTACTAATCGTCTTTGAATCCTTTCTTATTAACTGGATTAATGTCTTCTCAGATGCCCTGAGTCATGCCCTTGTTCCCCTTTGCTGCTTTACAGTTTTTTGGATCGTGCAGGACAGCTCCTTCCTTGGCCTTGACTGTGGTCAGAGTGAGTCAGGCAGCTGCATCATTTGTACCCTTTATCAGAGGACAAAGAATCCCTCTGAAGCGTAAACCCAGGATCCGGTGCTGCTGTTCCTTACTGTATACTTGACCCGTCCATCAACGACACTCGTCTAAGCCTTTAGCTTCGTGACGTGTCCTGATTGAAGTACATAATCTTGTTTCAGCTTTCTCTACTTTTTGGGTGGAATCCAGAGTAGCCAACTTTACTTTCACTTGGCCCCAAGGGCCTGTTCACAATCATACATTTACACATGGCCAAGACCAACCATTTTTGTACTGCAAAGCAAATCAAAGGACTTGGATCTGCTATGATTGGCTTCCTCGCATTGTAAGCATTATATGCAGTTTTTGCCCATTCATTTCACTTCAGTTGCTCCTGGCTTGCTTTGCTGGTGGCTTGTCTCGCAAGCCAAACATTTTGACACCTAGACAGGAATTTCCACCCATTATTTATGCCTCCGCGACAGTGGCAGCCGTGGCCGGAGGCGCCATGCTTTCGGGTTGTCTTTCCATCTGTCTGTCCGTCCATAAGTACATATTTGATCCATCTGTCATATTCTTGTGAAAGGGATATCTCAGGAACACCTTGAGGGGCTTTGGTCAAATTTAGCAGAATCTTCCACTTAGACTCAAGGATGAGCTGATTAGATTTTGGCTATCAAAGCTCAAGGTCACTGTGACCTTATGTCTGTCCCAGTCTCATTAACGCCATATCTCAGTAACAACTGGAGGGAATTTTATTACATCTGGTACAGAAGTCCACCTGAAGTCAAGGACAAACTGATTAGAACTTGGTGGTCAAAGGTCAATGTCACTGTGACCTTATGTCCGTCCCATTTTCTTAGACCGCCGTATCTCATGAAAACCAGCAAGGAATTTCTTTTGAATTTGTAAAAAAATGTCCACTTGGACTGAGTAAATTAGCTGAGTGAAGTAGATAAACTTAGCTCTTAGTAGAACTTAGTAGATCTTGATGGTCAAAGGTAAAAAAAACATGGACACTGACCTCACAAAACAGATCTTTGGCTTTAACATCAAATTCAGTATATAGTCTCTAAGTGAAGGTAGCATATTTCTCACTTCTACTGCAATCATACATGTGAATATAGTGATAACTTCCAATTAGCAAAACAAATCCCCATTAAACCTTTTTATGAGAATATTTTAAAGTATTCAATACTGGACAGCCATGGATATAAACCACAGCTTGACTTAGGTGGGGGAAGTAAAAAACCTTGAGGCAGTAATTCTAGTCATCTACGATTCCCTACTGTTTTTAAAAAGTGTGTGAAAAGAGAAAACATCTCCCTGTCCTCCCATCTAAGTTGTGTCGTCTCAGCAGTCAGCACATCACACACCTGGCTGAACGGGAACACGCTGTGGATGAATCGAGATAATTGGGCTTTTAGAAAAGCTAATAGGCTTGTGTGTCCCAGTTGAGGGTAAAGGAAGTTTACCCCTAGTGGACTGGCTTCAATCTCAAGTGGGGCTTTTTCTACACACGTGTGCTGGCTCGGCTTTACTTGGTTTGAGCTGGCACGTCAGCCCAGCGTGACGGAGATTTGCATTTTCATTACAACCGGGCCACCTGCTTGAAAGTGTGTCTTTAACTAATGACAAACTTGTGAGTAGTGGTTGATAGTGGCTCTAGATACGCTTTCCCTCCCTCCAGTGTTATTGTAGAAACGGCGCTAACAAAGCCTCAACAAGTGGGTGAATGTGGTGGTAACGTTTGACCCACAAGTGCAGGTAGAAAAGTCCCAAAGGGTCAGTTGTGGTTTGCATTCTGTCCTGATACAATTATAGTATTTCTATTAACATCTACATGGTACCGAATGTATTACCCGGAGCGATTTTCATTGAATACACTTTGAGGAAATACACAATTTGTACAGTGAAGGACCTTTTCATATTTTGTGTAAGGCATGCTGACTCTTGGTCTTCTGTAAACGGTCTTTGTAGAATTACATACATGCTTGTTTGGTTTTCACGGATGGCAGTCCCTTTTCTATTAATCCCATGCTCGATGCTTTCCCAAGCCCTGAAGGCATTGAAACGCTTTTAGGGTTGTAATTTTCTTCTCCTTCCCTTCCTGTTTCTCTTGGCCTGTCATAGTGAAATAACCTGTGGTAGGCACGGGCAATACCATGGAACAATTTGGAGGATTAATATGAAAGTGGATCCTTTTATAGAGGCTTCGAGTGAAATAACAAAGGTACATTGACTCATTCTGTTTCTGACTCAACCCATTGTTTCACCAATTTAGGCTTCTTTTCGGCAAATCCCATTGCTGCTTCTGCAAATTATCTCCTCTTAACTTCTACCATTTTGGTGTTGGTCCCCGACTGTCCTCACTCCGCGGAGACATTTTTGACGAAAATGAAATTATTGCCGTTATTACTTTTCTCACACAAATTACATGAGGCCTTGTGAAGAATTGAGCGAACAGGATGATTGCGCCTGTATTACCATTTCCGTCATCGCTTTCCATTTCACCAATCTATTGCTTACTGCTCTCAGCATTGCCTTTTGATTTAACAAATGGAAGCCCTATGGTGCCGAGACAAGAGCAATGTCCATGACAATCACAGAAAGTGATTTTAAATTAATCACTGAGCGAGAAACATGTCTAGTTCATTTGAGAGGTAACAGGAACAACTGCTGTGGAAACTGCTTTTCATGCCTGGGTGACAATGAAATGTCCCAGATGTGTTTGAAAGGAGGAAGTTATTCTGAAGCAAAGTGCTGAAGGTTCAAGACTTATCAGCCATATTGGAGATTTCTTTGGCACTGCTTTTCCCTTTTGTCCCCCCTTTTCGCCTTTCCATTCATCATGGAGAGGTCTCGTCTTATTATCTTAAAATCCTTTGTAACTCCAGTCTTGGTCACCGTTTTTTAAAAATAGAGATCACATGGCCTGTTTGTAAGTGGAAGCTGCTGCCTTTTTAAAATGAGCCAGGTAATGCCAGAGAGGTTTCTTTGATTACCCATTATACCTTAAATCCTTCTCAACACATGGATTTGTATTAGTCTGTAATTATTTGCTTCTTTTGCTGCTTTGTTTCTTTCTGTGCAAAACCCCTCTCCCCTGTAGGTTTCTGAATGGTATAATGAGGTAATAGAAAAGCTTTACTCAATATATTGCAATATGTCTTTGCAGCTTTGGTTATATTCTCAGGGTCTTTGCATTTCTTCAGCGGCTTTTTGGAACAAGTTCAGAACAGCCTATTGTGATGCTTCAAACGGGGGGGGGGGGACTTTGGATAAAACTTAAAGGCACTTTGTCTGGTCATATAGTGCCAACTCCTGTAAACTCCCTCATCTTAATTTAATAAACCTGGACTTCTGCTCAAGACTTTGAGCGAACGCATTTGCGTACGTCCTGCAGACCGTGCATAATGCAGGTGTTGTATTTAAAACTGCTGATGCAAGGTAACTCATGTCACACCATCCAGTAGTTATTCTGACATGTTATGTACCTGTAAATGACGGGGCTGAATAATAAATGTTCTACATATTGTAAATTGCCTGTAGTTGGTTAGAATTCTGCCATTAGTCATGTATTGATGAAACCCCTATTAGTTTCTCTTGTGATCTGACTTCTTTACATAACGGTTTTAAGAGGATGTACTGTATACTGTCAGCTTACGTGCAGAAGTCTTTTTAAACGCCAGGCAGCTAATGGGAGAATGAAATGGTGTCAGTGGCAGCATTTTTGCTCCGCCACCTCAAAGATTGAGGGCCAGGAGAATCATTATGTCACTGGTTGATTTGCATTTTTTTGCCCTATAGGAGATGAGTGGCTCAAACTGTGCCAAAAGTCACAGTACATCACCACACCCGTGGGCAATCTATTCATGCTAGTCTTGCTTTTATTCCGAATATATCGTCCGCAGTATGACATAGTGCGGCACAACAGCAATCACTAGTCAAATACCCACTAATCTCCAAGGTCTTGGCTTCTTTTTTGGACAACATTTTTCTCTTTGGCTCACTAGAGCACAGTGTTGTCGCTGTGGGTAGCAATGAACAGGTTAGTACAGATGGATGACTCATAATGCAGCAGTCCTCAGCCTACTGTGGTCAAATTATCCTTTCTGCCCAGGTGTTGAGATACCAGCTATTTATATGCTGTTTTTCAAAACAAGGTTCCCTATGTTTTATAGATGTTTAACGATGTAGTACCAATACTGCCACTACTACTGATGATGAGTATTTTACAGTATTAATCCTCAGAAACCGCTTCAGACACCAGAACACAAAACAGCACAATGCCTCTGCAGCACAAGCTAACGAACAGTGTGTCAGATTAAAACTGTTAATGAATTTGCCTCAAGCGCTTGCTACATTGTGATACCACAGCAGGGTTATTACTTTGCATTAGTTTAATAAAGTACTTAATACGTCCTTTTTTAATCTGCAGTATAAAGATGCCATATGATTTGTTAATTGTCCACACATTCATTGCTAAATAATTATATTGGCAGCGATTAATTAAAGTAAAATCTCAATCTTGTTAATGTAAATATACTCAAGTAGGGAGTACCGAGCGTCGATGCAACTTCTTTGATCACCTTTCATATCCCGTGCTGGAAATCATCAACACATCCAGTGCAGGAACGTTTGGCCCCATTGCCAGCGTGTCAATACACAAGCAAGATGAAGGTTGCAGGGTTTGTTGGCAAGTGTGAGAGGACAGCGGGATCACAGCAAGGGGACATTATTGCCTGCAGGGTGGCCACAATGAGAGAGGTGACCCGTGAGAGACCTCACATCACTGGAAAAGATTGAGAGGGGACTGTACGGCTCTTTTATATACCACAGATTCCCTGGCTTCAGTTCGTGTGTCCGCATCGTGTCTTTGCATTTGTTTGTGCACATGGGTGTGTACTTGTGTGTGCAACTGCGTACTCTCTCTTTGTTTACTATGCATAATGTCTGTATGCTTCCTCGTGTGTGTGTGTGTGTGTGTGTGTTTACTCCTGCCTTCATCTTTCTTCTCAGCGCTGCGTGCACAAAATGAACCACCTACCACACAAAAGCAAAGAGCTGACTGAGGCTTTTTTCATATGGCTAAGAGATTACATAATATGACTCTCAGTGTGCTGTGTACACATCTGCACACACACACACAAACTTGGGTTGCAGATGGAGGGAGGCACCACACATGCACACGCGCACACACACACACACACACCATACTCTCACTGTCTCCCTCCTGCTTACTCAAACACACTTTGAGCATGTGCAGACCGACAGACAGTGCAGACGCACACACTCTCCGGCGACACCACCACCCCCCACCCCCACTGTAGACAGCAAGCTGGACCCTCCGTGCCCTCGGGCAGAGAGGCAGAAAGACATAGAAAGAGATCAGTGGACCCAGTGATGTGTGTGTTATTTACACCCCGACCCTCAGTTCTCTCTCCCTCCTTCGTCTTCACCCTCCTTTTCCCCCGGTTCCAAGCTGCAAATTCAGCAGTCTGTCAGCTCCTCTCTCAGTCTCGTGAATACACATGCAAACATTCTTTCCATCTTTATTTGCTTCGTTCTCCGTCTGACACGCATGCCGGCCACCTGCGGAGTGACGCATACAAACTCTTTTTGATGAGCGATAAACTTAAAAAGTAGCCGCAGAGAGAGACGCACTCAATGAAGCGAGTCCGTCTCTGCAGTCTCACCTTCCGCATGCTGAATTATACATTGACGTGAGTTGCAGGATTACACGCTGGCTTTGAAAATGTCATCTGAAAAATGCATCCAGCCACAAGGACAGTCCTGAGGAACACACACTCTCGGATGAAACGGTCTACTTGATGAAGCATAAGAACAGGAAGTGGGCCTTTTGGTTTGCCTGTGTACTTTGTGTACGAGCGCTGCCGTGAAGTTAAGCAGTACGCATATAATCTTTAGCGTCCAAGTTGTTGTGTTTGCATTTACGTGTTTAACTTGCTCTCTGCGCATGTTCATTGTTATGTATGCCACCCTGCGCATATGCATTTGTCTGTGTCCTTGGCCCTGTGCTTTCCCTTCTCCAGTCATGCACAGGATTCTTGCGGGCTCTTAGCAGAGGTCCTCAGGGGGCAGGTTTGTGGCTGCCTCCGGTTCATCAGTGGAGAAAAACTCAGGCAGTCCCCCCCTCCACCGCACACCCCCCACCCCTTCACTCTGCTCTGGGGATGGATGGGCTGAGACCACGGGAGGGGAGAGAGGGCTGAAAAGAGTGAAAAGGAGGTGAAACGCTGGCAGAGA
>OMLP01006129.1:3722-23354 GCA_900302685.1 Spondyliosoma cantharus | reverse complement strand
CCCCCTCGCTCGCTCGCTCGCTCGCTCTCTCTCTCACCCCTTTTTCCATTCTCATTCATTCTCAGTGTGGCGTTGGTAAAGGCAGGAAGCTGCTAGCAGCCCCCTCTTTGTCTCACCCACAGACTTCATCCTGAAGCATGTTTAAACTGTCATCTCCGTGGTGGGAGTGTAATACACTGTAATCACAGGTTAGGCTGATACCTATTCTGCTGCCCAGGTGATCTTGGCTGAGTGGGAAAGAGACTCCTGATCCCCAGTGCGCTTCATTACCCAGCTTGGTCCTGATGGCCCTCGTACACACTAACAGCCAGCTAATAATGCCACAGGGAAGGCAGAATCACTCCAATTCTAACTTCTCAACTTAAGAAATATAATCCACCAGTCATGCATAGTTTAGAGCTGAGAACTACTTACAGACTCTGTATGAAGCCATTATGTTTCAGGTGCTTGGGTGTTATTGCTCAGTGATTTGTGCTGCCATTTTGTCCATTTCCTGCCTCTATACCTTCCTGTTATAGACTTCTTAAAGCCTGATTGGTGCAAACAAAGGGCGATGTGTCAGCCCATATATGTTTCAGGTGCAGGATGAGCAGGGGCCGGGGTCATTTTCCACAACATTAGGGGCAGAAATTGATAATTAGAGGTGTTTATGACACGGTCGGGGCCCCTGAGGGGCAGCCCTCCCCTTTAACCTCAAGCGACATTAAACAAATGCTGGCTGTCATGTCAGAGGCAGGTTGGAGCTCAAGTCTTCCACCCGCCATACGGAGCTGTGCTGGCGGGACAGACGCTGGGATGGAGAGGGAGGAGGAAGCAGAGGGTGGGAGGTGGTGGGAAGGGGGGGAGGCACATGGAGGACCCCTGTGCCCCCAGCTGTCTGAGCCAGCTAATGACTCGTCTCAGGGGGGCTGTTGTAAGAGAGCAGGGAAATTGAAACAGACGCCTCGACTAGGAGCTGCTACATGTGTGGCTGCGTGCTGCCATTCAAAACACCAGAGAGAGCCTAATGCATGTAGTCCAGCACGAGCACCAATGTTATGTTTATTAATGCGATGGCAGATAATCACTATTATTATTTTCCATGTAGCTCTTTAAAATTTACGCTGAAATATATGGACGGTCCCTCATCTTCTAGCAAATTAAAAGATACTGGTGGTTATAATTATTTTTTTCTTTTTCCAGTAATGACACTCTTGTTTGTGTACATCTAAGTGTGCAGACATAACGATGTGCATCTCAGGTGTCGCCGCCTATGTTTTGCCCACGCTCAAACAATCCATCCCCGGGCCCTCGGAGCTCCACTCTCCCCCCGCGTTAGCATCTTCAATCCCCTGCTGAGCCCATCTTACTCCTCCAAGACAGCCCCATCTCCCTAAAGGTAATGACCGAATTAGGCCTAATGTTGTACACTGGCTAATGGCACAGTGCCGCACATTATAGCATGTGCAACTGGCAACGACAACAGCAATAATCCCTGAGCCCCTTGTCCTCCTGCACTCCACCCCTGGGGCTGGGACGGAGCACAGGGAAATGAATGGAGTTTGCCACACTACAATGAGCTTTTGATGGGAGACAATGGAGGAGGCTGCCAGCACCACACAGGGTGGTAAGAGGAGAGCAATATGGGGCCCATCTACCGGCCCACCCTTCCCCGCTTCCCCCAGGCCCCTGGCCCCCGCTCCCAGATTCATAATGGCATCCGGAGGGGAAAAGAAGGGAAAGTGATGTCAAATGTCAGGAAATCAGAAAGATGGCAAGCTGACAACCCCCTCCTACCGTCCCATCCCTCCTATCCCTTTGCCCAACGGTAGCACAGGTTAATATCACATTTATAAAATCACTTACAAGAAACAAAGCCGGCTCTTAGCCCCCTGTCACTCTCAGACAGTCATATAGAGAGCTTTGCTGCGGGCTAACTTGGGTAACCATTTGTTCACTGATAGCCCCGTACCTGTCCTTCACCCTGTCTGAAGCCGCAGCCCTCACAGTTGCTTCTGGAGCATTCAAAGCTGTTTTTTCGACTCTCTCTGATGTAGATGCATTTTTGGGTTGTGACAAGTTCGCTTCTGCTTTGCATGAAGCTTTGAAAGAGGCGATAATGTCATTCATTATTCATTGTCATTTCACAGTGATTCATGCATTCATACATTTGATACATAATGGCACGTACATTTTGACTTGAACTGAAGCTGTCTGCTTAGTTTTTATTAAAAGGAATAGCTTCACATTTTTCAAATTTTCCCCATTTTATACTCTGTACTATGTAACTTATAGGTGGGTGTTTTTTGCGATACATTGCTTTCTTTATACAGGACCTGTATTGCCACAGTCAAAAATACATAAAGGAACAATTGATGACTCATGACTGGTGCATTTAATGGCAGTTTAATGTATTTATTGAGTCATTTATTTATTTATTTTGATTTGGGCAGTTTCAGTCCTCCTGCAATTAATAGTAGACAAACCACATTCCTCATTAAACACAAAATGTCTCCATCCAGAGCCAACATGATGCTGTAGCACTCTGCCAGAGCAATTTCTAGTTAATACTTCAATTTCTAAATTGGAAACTTGCTCTTCCGCAGTTCTTTATCGATATCATGGCTCATCACAGCGATAAATATGACTGTTTAACCGTAATTTTCCCTAAGAAGTTCCACTTCCATATAATTTGCAAAAGATGTAATTTTCCTGACTGCATGTTACGTCTGTTTGAAAATGTTACATTATTGTGCATCATTTCTTGGTAAATCAGCCTGAAAAAAATGTTTCTGTGTTTGGAAACCAATTGGACAGGTGCATTTACGGAGGTTTGAGTGAAGGTTATAGAGTTGCACCCAGTTAGTCTGGAGCCAAGCTGAAACTGTGACATCAACTACAAACTATCACATTTATTTAACATAAAAAATAATGTTTGTTTCTTCCTTGTCTGTGTTTTTCAGCCAATGGGATGAGCGATCCAGCGAGTTCCAGTGTGGGCAGCGCCACGAGCCCTAAACTTGAGCCACCTCCTTCGCCACACGCCAACCGCAAGAAACACAGACGGAAAAAGAGCACGGGCATCACAAAGCCAGACGGCTTATCTGCAGGCAATGAAGGTACAACACAGGCCCTTTTCTGCGGTTTTGACGTGACCAAAACGTCTGAAATGAAAAAAAGAGATCCTCAAAAATGGCAAAAAACTTACCACTGACCAGTTTTTATTTCGTTTTGGTCCACCGAAGAGACTAAAAACAGCCGGAGCAGGAAATATGTTTGTGGATCAGTAAGGAGATTCTAATGTTTTTCAAATTAACACATGAAACATATTTCCATCACAGTTTTGTTTTCCACCATTTGAGGTTTGACCAGCGCTCTGTTTACACCATCCTGTCGTGTCCTCCTCTGCAGTGGTTTAATGACACCTGATTTACTAATTAGTGTCACCTACTTATTATGTTTATGAACCGACTCCTAATGGAAACCATATCATCTGAATTACTTTGCTAGAATTTCAAACCTATTTGCTGTGCTTCAAGGTGCACAAGCGCTCACATCGGTCTGTGTGCCTGCAAAGAGGTGGTTAGGATTTTGGAGATAGTGGAAACCTCTAAAGCTCTTAGGCGTGCACCATTCATGCAGGTGGATGTAAGCGTTAGGTGACAATACGTATATCAGAGGAGTCGTGTAGAGTTAGTGTCACTGACTGCAGTACACAGGAATTAGGAATTAGTTAAAGAAGAAGGAGACAGAAGAACATGTCCGGATGGAATTTAACAGAAACCTGTCATTAGAGCTGCAACAATAATTGAGTGATTAATTTATTTATTTTATAAATTGGACATTTCTGGTTATTTTCCCCTCTATGTAAAGTATATGTCTGTGGATTGTGAACAAAACAAAACATTTGAGGATGTAATCTTGGGCTTTGGGGAAGACTGATTGACATTTTAGCCCAAAATGTTATACACCAAAGAGCTAATTAATTTATTAGATTAGCCGACAATAAAGATAATCATTGGTTGCAGCCCTACTTGTCATGTTATTACCTTCGATAAGGAGGTTATGTTTTCACCTTTGTCAGTTGGTTGGTTGGTTGGTTGGTTGGTCGGTCAGCAAGATTACACAAAAACTACAAAACGGATTTCTAAGAAATTTGGATGAAGGATGTTTTCTCGACCCAGAATAGACCCCATAAACTTCTGGTGCAGATTCAGGGTATTTTCTCACTTTATTTAGCATTGCTGTAATGTGTGGATCTTGATGCAGGCGTAAAATCAGGCGTATTTAGGTGGCTGGTGTCTCTGAGTGAGTACAAAAGGGGACTGTTGGGGCTTGGCGGAGGTATGCGCTATATACATTTACTTATTTGGGATCGTAAAGTCAATAAATCAGCCACACACTGACTTCGCTTCGAGTTCTGCAGTCACTGCGGAACAAAGAGTGTGTAATCTTCTATATTCTGCCTGTGAAGTACGTAAAGGTGTGTAGTTGTGTGTCTCTTTGTGGCCCCCTGCGCGGCGCACCCTCACAGCCCCCATTTCTTTCACCGTCGTCTGAATGGCCCTGATCTCAAGAAGCCGTGGCCCTTCTCAGCAGGGGAGTGGCAGTCGGCTCTCCACCCAATTAATAATGATTCTCCAGCCCAATGATGAATGGAGTGCCCTAATTGGATGGCATTGTGAAAACACTGGGACGCATTTCAGAGGCCATAAAACTGATGTCACCGGAGCGGGATGATCAATCAACAAGATTGATACGCTGGATAACAACAACAATGGCATTGACGCCTCCTAAATGGGGCTAAGCATTTATAATCATTATACTTTTTTATCATGGACTCTGACAGCTTCTCTTTAAAGTCTGAATGGGTCCATTGGACACATTGTTGTTTAGAGTGAACATCATGAGCACCTCGCAGATAAGTAGTGCTCTCTTCTTGTTGGAGAAGTATCGGTGAAAGTTAATCTCGGATCTGATCATTGGTATGATCACTTACTGTGGCGGTGCACGTGCAGACGCAGTCCGCAGCTCCCAGGATAGTTTTGAAGAGTAATGTCCATTACTTCTGTTACATTTGACATTACTTAGCTCCTAATGAGACTCTCCTGGCAGCATTACACAGTCACATTAAAGCCTAGAATGAGTGATGGCTGGCATTATCAAACATCATCAAATCTCATCAATAACTGCCCTCACACAGGAATAATTGGATTACTTCCGAGGAGGAAAATCTAAGAGCAATCAGACTTGAGGAAGCAGATTCCGAATGTTCCTCACGTCATCAAACACGCACACTTGTTTTCTGTCTTCTCTTGCGGTCCTGTGCGAGGTGGTTTTCTATTAGCATCACCTTGTCTGTTCTGCTGAATGCTCTGCAATACAGACGTATCGCTTAAATATTGGATTCAGCCAAGTCTGGGATGTGAGTTGTGTCTCCTGTTGAGAGAGGAGAAGAAAGGGAAAAGGAGAGGAGAGGTGGGGATCCTTGAATAAATTGCTATCAGTTTATCTCATTTACGGGGCAATCAGAAGCGTGCAATGCAGGCTGAAATTGAATTTTAGTAGTTGTGAAGCATCATAAATCAAAACAGCATCGCGTGTCTTAAGGTGAGGAATCATTTCGGTCAACATGGGACGTGTAGGATGTAGGAGGAAGCCTGCAGAAACTGTTGCTGCACCATCATTTCCAAATATGGCACTACAGTACTTAGAGAGACTCTTAGCCGTAGCTTATCTTACACATATTTTCCGTTATTAAGAAAAGCTAAATGACTTAACATCTTTTTGGCAAACTTTGAGCTAATAGCCTATATTGGCTTTAGAATGCATTTATTTAAAATCAATGTAAAGCTTAATTCTAATCAGTTTGGATAATGTATGAATGTCTGTGCTGCTGCACTTCCACAGAGGATATGCACAACGGACACAGTCCCTAATATCCTATGCACTGTCAGAGCTGTGTGCTGTAATGAACTTCTCATGTGCTTAAAGAATGATGCAGGATGCATGGCGAGACAACTGACAGCCCCGTAATGTGTTTCCCAGCAGCCGCCCGGCGACGAGCTTTCTCGGTGTGTCGCTCGCCATAAACCCACTGGAAAATCGATGGCCGATAAAGAGTTGTGTTCAGGGGGAGCCCCCTCTGATTAATGCAGACTGTCAGGGAGCATCATTAATGTATTTCTCTTTTAAAGAAAGTATATCAAATGCTCATTGTTTTGGGGAGGGTTTTTTAAGCTCGTCTGATGTGAGCAGAAATGGAGGCGCAGGAGCAGAGGGAGATTGTGAGATCGTGACGAGAGGCTCCTTCCTGATTTTCGCGGTTTTATGGATGAAGATATTTACTCACGCTAAGGTCACAGAAATCAGGAGGAAATGAGGGCTGAGTGTTTGCCTGAATGCGTTTAACGTAAAGAAGCTGTTAAGGTCTTTATTTACATTTGAAGCAGACAGACATCAAATCAAACCCAATCATATTACGCTTTACCTGCACATTATAAGGATGATTGTAACAGCGCAACAGTTCAAAAACAGTCTAAAAAACTTCAGGACTTCAGAACTTCACTCATACTGCAACATGGACTCTATAAACTATAACAAACTCAGATGTGCCACAGAGCTTTGTGTTTGTAATGTGGTCGGATGAATTACATTTTTAATGAAATCACATTTTTAACTGGTTAATAGACCTCTTATTTAATGAAAGATGCAATAATGGATTTTAATCAAGTTGTTGATACAGTTTTGTATTGATTAAATGATAAGAGGTTGAAAGGACTCCTCCACTGGATTGTGTCAGCAATTGGAGGAGGACAGGGAGATTGTTTTTAAGGGTAGAGACAGTGAACTCTCCAGTGAAAGGAGGGAGGTAGTGTTCGCTTTTTTTGTCCCTTGGTAGCTGACGAATATCAAATCTGTCCGTATGAAATCAGTGGAAGTAAAAAAGTAGAACAAAATGTTGACATTAATGTGTAGTGGGAGGGACACTGGTGGAGAATGTGACTTCAAAACTTGAATTACATTTGACTAGAAAATAAAACTCGTATATTAACACAGTTGTTTAAAATAAATGTCACGTTGTGCTGCTCAGAAATGTAGAGCAGAATCGACTGTCGCGACCCTGCTGGTCTACCGGTGTCTCTAATTGTACACATGAATATGAAGAAAATGTCAGAAATCTCTAAATGAGCTAAAAGTTGAGCAGCAGTTTGGTTCCAATGGAAAAACCTTTGTGAGGGCTACAGAAGACGGAGGGTGCTGGAAAAGATAATTTATGATTGGATAAAGCCGGGGAGCATCATGCATGAAATAATGTGGGTCCAATGGGATCAGAGACATAGTTACTACTAACTGGACAATGATGAATTGTTTTTACACTAATCAGAATTAAGCGTGTCCTGTTCTTAAAAGTAATAACAAGACTCCTTTAACGAAATCTAAACCAGTTTGCGCTGATGTTGAATTGTGATGTAAAGTGCAATCCAGCATCCTGACCAACAAGACGACAGCCTTAAAGGCAAAGACATCGTCTGAATGCCTCAACAATGCTAACCACATATTTCTCTTTTATTAATTATTTGTTTTGACTGTCTCACACCCTGCACTGCAGAAGTTTTGCAGGGTTAGGTCTTAAGAAAACAATATTTGGCAGGAGCAGCAATGGTAACCAGAGCTTGTATTCTCAGGAACTACTTTTCAACGAGCTGATTCCTTCAGCCTCAATCTAAAGACGCACGATGATTAGGCAAATTAGTTTGACGACGTACGGGAAAAGCGACACGTCACAGGACTGTACGACATCAATTGAATGTCGTATGTTTCCTCTGTAACTCCATGTTGAAGTGTCGTAGTGCATGGACAAAAAATAGACTGCTTTGAGGCCACAGAGTTTTTAAAAAATGGTGGTTAGAATAAAATGCTAATCGACTACTCAAACAATCAGCAGTTAAAACACTTGAATTCCCTGTTTTGCTGTGTTTTGTTTCGTATTATTTCTCTATGATACGCACCTATATTGCATGGTATTGTATCTTGTGAGTCGCCTCGTAACAATGGTTTTGAAAGGCTCTGTTTATTATTAACCCTGTTATCATTAAGTGTTCACCCTTGATGTTACTTTTGAGGTACTACACCCGGGTCACGGGCAAAATGATGTTCAGGAAACAGATCCTGCTCTCTGTGGTTGAAATGTTGCACCAGAGGTTTCCGGTCCAGAAACACACCCAGTCTCGTTGCTCCTGACTCATCTACAGATCGACTGAAACCAGAAAATCACGGTCTTTCAGTTTTTTCATTGCAAGCTCACTTGCATCGTCTGTCGATCAAAAGCGGTGTTAAAGTTATATATGGTCTTTCTGATTTAATCCAGCATCCCTTTGTCCTGCACCTTTAGTCAACTAAGGGTTAATATCCTCTGGAGTCCAGCTGAGGATTAGGAAATGGAGGTTTAACTGCCTGTGCTAATGGTGGGTGTTTATCTCAATACTTTGTTTTGTCACTCCCTTACTCGCTCTCATTTCCGAAAGCTGTCCCTGGAGCCTCCACTCTTGTAATGGCTTAGCTTTCTGAGCGCCACAGTATGGAGGGAAAGGAATAACAAGATTCTCATTTGGGCTCCATACACACTGCCCACAGATACATGTATAATTGGCCCTGTTTTCATTCGGCTCTGTTGTTAAATGCACTAGCTATTAGGGTAGTGGTATTGGTGCTGATTTCATGCGTTTGTTTATTGTTGGAAGGTGGATTGGGCTCCCTGTTTTGTCTGAGCATGTGCATGTGGAAGTGTGCAGAAGTGTGCGCGAGCCCTCTTGTGTGTGCGTGTCAGATAGATAAAGAGTGTGCTCTATCTCTCTCTCCCTCCCTCCCTCCTCGCTCTCTTCTTTCTGAGTTTGGTCGTGGTTCCCCTGGGGCCCCTGTCGCAGTAATGGCCTGCTCCTGATTGCTCTGATACAGGTTAGGAATATTGGCTTTAATGATGTGTAAAATGAGCAAGCAGTGCCTGTGACATTTACAGATGGCACCGCCTTGGCCTGTTCTTCCCAACTGCTCGTTAATTCACGGGAACGGCGAGCACTTCTTTAAGTGACTGCCTGATGCATGCATGCATACGACTCGGCACAACACAACACGTCCTGCACACCAAAACAATAGCTCACCTTGCGTAGACCTCTGCACCTCGCCATCATTTCAGCCAAGTGGATAAAAAAAAGGCTAAGAACTGTTTGCTAAGTCGTCTCTAAAGAGTTCTTCACTTCGGTCTCCAGAGGTCTTTGAGAGGCTTAGACAGAATAGATGCTGCCTGCCTTATAGACGGCACAGCTGGGCTCAGCACCAAACCCCCCCGCGGTGCTAATCTGGTCCACAGGTCCTCGGCGGTACATCTGCTGCTCATACGCAGTGAGAGGAATCACCGTCGTCAGGTCAACCCCTTTTCTTTCAGGTCCCACTTTGATTTTCAGGTCAAACAAACACCTTTTATACGGCAGCTAAATGACTCTAAAGATTCCTTTTACACATGTATTCAGGCAAAAATCTCTGCTGTGTGTCAGACATGGTTTTTGCTGGGAAAAATATAATTACCACATTGAAATACTTAAAATGACACCTATTCCTTCTACAATATGTGGCTATGCTAACATTTTTATTTACCTGCTGAACACAAGATGTCTCCTGCTTTGCTGTAAGGTGAAAACATCCTTCCAGTGTCAAACTCTGCACAAACACCATTAGACACGGTGGAGCTCGAACATTCAACTGTAGGAACAAGAAGAAAGACACATTTCTGACTGGAGGGCACTTTAAAAAAGGGAAAGACTTTCTTTGAATGATCAAAAATAGATCATCAAATCCATTTCCCCTGTAAAAGTACCAATACAGGAATGTTAAAGTACATCACAAGTGACATTCCTGCTTCTAAAAGCCTATTAAGCGAAAGTAAAGATGTGTAGTATTAAAATGGTAGTATTGTTGTATCAAGTTCCATTTTACCATTTACCATTGTAGCTGGTTGAGATGGAGTTAATACTTCATATGCAGTTCTGTACATTACTCCAGTGGTTCCCAACATAGAGGCCGGAACCCCTTCAAAGGGCCACAAGATGTTAAATGGATTAGGAAAGCAGAAAAGAAAAGAAAAGTTCGCAAACACAAATTTGTATTTAAATGTATCCATCTCTGGTAGAACTGCAGGCATCTCGATGGTGACATGATCCCCAATAAGACACTGCATTTTAGTCAGGGATCAAGGTTAGAAACCACTGGTTTTTACCTTGTGAGGCAGTTTCAATCTTGCTCGCCTTTTTCAAGCCACTTGCTTGTGGCTGAACCATCGTGGTTTCGACAAATCAGCATCCTATGAAGAACTACCGGCAGCTACGACCGTGGTTCAGATGTGATGACCGGAGAGAAGCGGCTGTTCAATTGAGACAACAATGGCGGCTCCTCAAGCGGCTAGCCTTAATGCTGCTATAGCATCCGTTATCAGGACTGAAGAGAGTATTTTATTGAATGGCACTGAAGGCCTTCTCGATAGAAAAGATGTTGTCACTCTTCTCTTGACTGGCTTCGCTTAGAGCTTGATTTACCAACTGGCTCCACTGATGGTAGTCCTCTCCCTCTGTTAATCTGACTGGTTGAAGTTAGCTTGGACGGTCATGGTTCGTCCAATCATCTGTCAAGTATCATGTGTTTTTGTTTTTTTTTATGTTTAAACTTGTAATTATAGCTGTTAGATGAATATAATGGAGTAGAAAATATTTTACTCTAAGGTAGTGCTATTTACTCCATTTCTGTGTCTTGAAGTAATTATTTATTATCTTCCACACATTCTGCTTATTAAATTGTTCCTGCTAGAAACCATCAAGCATTTGATGAATAACATCTGTGACTGAGAGGTTTCCCAAAACAGTTTTATGATCCATGTAAATTGTGGACGAAGATGTGCATCTTCATCTGTTCCTTCCTTTTTGTAGCTCTGTGGCCATTACGCTCTAATTTCCTTTTTATTATGCCATGTTAATTAAGGAAAATCATATTTCGCTCATTCTTCACAGTTGGCTCCTCCGTTGGCTTTAAATTGTGTTCTTCCCTGTCCGCCCACTGGCAGAGCCGTGTTAATTTATTTCTAATTGGCAAAGAACTTGTTGATTGTAGGCTCGTGGATAGATCTGGTCAGGAGGTTAATGCTTGTGTTAATGTGACAAGGTGATCGTTCCTCTGCCGGCCACGCGCTGACTCCGACCGCTGAGCGATAGCAGAGGCGCTAATGACCCTTTTACAAGCTCATCATGGCAGGTGCCTGTAAGACGGCAGTGATACCTTTGACACATTGTTCGCGCTCGGATTTACAGTCTCTGAGAACACCACTTTGACCCTCTGCATCACGCTTTGCACGGCGCAGGATCACTTCACCTTATGGAGCTGAAACGCTGCACTCTGGACGGCGTTAAACGGCAGCATCGGCGTGCTGGAGCCACGTGTAATGAGAACACCTATGTCACACATACAGATTCCTGCCGCACATTCTTCCTCTGTCTCTTTAGTGGCTACAGTACGTCTGGCGCGTGCATTACTATGCATGGAGAATTAGATTTGTTTTCCCTTGTATACTCATCAGTTTAAGAAAGCAGCCATCCGTTGCTTTTTTAATCTCCATAATGAAAGTGTTTTAATGCCTCCAATTTATTGCCTGGGCAGCCAACAGAATAATTAGCTTTGTTCAGGTTTTTCAACAAAAAAAAAGATGAAAAACACAAGTACAACAGCATTTGAGTCTGGGAAAGCACAAATTCTAATCAGATGCATTAGTTATTGTACCTGGAGTTATATTGGATGAGGAAATATTGATTTCTACTTTGTGTACTCCCAATTTATCAAACTGTCTTTCAATATTTGTTATCTTTTACTCGCCAGTTTTTATTTCCATCAAGCAAAGATTTTTGTATTTTAACCCTCACCAGTGCTTTAAAAATGTCCCCCCCACATGAAGACTTTCTCACTGTAGGTCTGAATAAAGAGTCTTCCAAGGGTTTATTGATTCTCTGTGACCTGTAGTCGATTCCACAAACTAAATCAGATAATTGAAGTCGGTGTCGAGCTAATTGGATTATCGCTTTCCCCCTGAAGAGATGGCCCGCCGCCGCCGCACAGGGATTGCTACATTAGTGCCGTCCGTCAGACATCTGTCATTTAACAGCACAGGGCTGTGTCTCGCACCAAGGAGGGTGAATTGATTATTAATATAAAGCGTGTCTTTGATTAGATGATTTGTGTGATGATCCCATCATCATCAGATTGCCGTCATTTTCCAACTCACACAGAGTTAATTTATCATCCGACGTCTCCGCGCGCATCAGAAAGTCAGAAAAGGATCACATTAGAAGTATAGTTAACCCATTTTTCTTTTTAATGTAACTTCTATTAAAAAATAATGACAAAGCTACTCAGGAAAAAAAAGCATTCCCCTTGTGTCTACTTGCCTCCAGTCCTCCAAACATGGTTTATGCAAATGAGATGACTATTTGCATAGACATAATTAGGTAATTACAAATCATTTGGCTACGAGCTCAAGCATGTGCACAGACCAGAGATGTTACACGAGTCACATTGTACTGTACAGCAGTTAATGAATTGCTTCCGAGCAGCAGAGGCATTATAGAGCATGTGTTGGAACATATGTCACGTCAGACCTCTTGTTTGAACACGACAGGTGACATTTTCATAAATCTTAGTTAAATACAAGGGGAAAAAAACACAGCCAGCTCACAATGTTCAAAGACAATTTGGAGCAAAATCTACTTTTTGTCCAAAAAATATGAAAATAAATTTAAAAAAACAACAAATGCATTAAAGAAAAACAAAACCTATTCAATCTGTAGCTTTGTCCAGTATGCTGAAAGACTAAATACTCGAAATGCCAATGAAATCTCTCCTTTTGAGTTTTATATTTCTTAAAAAAAAGAATAGAATAACTTGCAGTAAAACAAGATATTTTGTTTCAATTTGAAACCAGAACAGTAATTGGTACTGTATGGTGTTGTAGGGGGTCGTCAGAAGTCATTTAGAGAAATGCGGGCAATCCCAAAACCAATATTTTTGGGATCAGAGCTGGAACACAACACAAAAAATGTTAATCAGGTAATATTAGATGATGTAGTGCTCAGGTAGTCTGACTGACACAGGCTGAGGGAACGTTGACACACCAGGAAAGTGGCTGTTACTAGAGCCCAGCCAATAGAGCGGTCTACTGACATTATTGGCCGATATAGGCCTATCACAGATCTATCTGTATCATCATATATGTTGTCCAATTTGCTCCAAATATTACAGAACATGTTACAGAAAAAGATGTTTGGGATAATTTAGGATGTGTGGAGTGGAGTTGTATTAAGTTTTATTAAGCCTCCATTACATATTTTTGTGTTTGCTAACCACCTTTAAGGAAAATGTGTGTATACCGACTGATAAATCAATATTGGAATTGTTTTATTCCGTAATATCTGCATTGACGTATATCCCCAAAATCGAATTGTTCCTCAGAACTTCTACAAACATCTGTGGCGTTGATCATCCTAAAAATCTCCTAATTTCTTAATCAGCACAGAAGATAAACAACTCTTGTTCATTGATCAGTCACAGTTACAAGGCTGTGTACATAAAATGTTGAGGTAGAAGGTAGTTATGATTTTAAAGGTACATTTCAACAAAAGATATAGTGGGCTGAAGCTAAATAGTACTGTGCTGATAACAGATGATGCAACTTGCGTCTAGAATTACTCTCATTCTGGGAATTCTCAGATTTATTCAACAACTACAGCACCATGTTTTGTTCCCAAATTGAACAATAAAGCATTTGCTATCAGTCTGATCAATCTGAACGAAAGAAAATGAATTATGAACACACATTTGTCATAGGAATACACATTGCTCCTTACACTTTAAGATCATTGGGTGAGTGAGTTAAGAAGCTGCCCGCCTTCCATGAGAAGTAGACTGAAGATGTCGTCACATAACAGATGGGTTCTTTTTCTTGGAACCAATAAATAAAAAATATTTTTTAATACATTTTCTTGCCAAGAAAATAAGTTTTATTTAGCAGCTTAGATCTATGAAAGTGTAAGATTCACTGACTCAACAGTATGTCCAGTTTTACAGCTTGAGTAAAAGTGCAAATTAGATGCCAAAGACATCAAAATAAGATGTTGAATGACAAAAATGTATTTAAAAAAGGTGATGTAGTGTTGCTGTTGGTCACTGGTCTGGTTGGTCTTTCCAGTCCTTTGACTCCATCCAGCTGAAAGGGTTAAAAATGTCCACATGAGTTGTACATTCTGAGCCATCATCAAACAATACAGCAGCAGTCGGGAGCACAGGTCACGCCAAGAAATCATGCCAAGAAATCATTTGAGTGCTGAAATCAACAGAAGCCTACTCCATCATGCATTTGTGCATGGATGGGCTTCAATCACTGAGCTGTGCCGCTGACTTGCAGAGTCAGATTTTTAAAGCGCCGATGTGCGCGTTGCTAAGTGCTAATTTATCGTTTATTTGTGTTTTCCAGAGCAAGAGGAGAACTTCGAGTTCATCATTGTGTCGTTGACCGGTCAGACGTGGAACTTTGAGGCGTCCACATATGAGGAGCGGGAGCTGTGGGTCCAAGCCATCGAGAGCCAGATCTTTGCCAGCCTGCAGTCGTGTGAGAGCATAAAGAACAAGGTAGAGTGTGAAAGACCAGAGATATCACAAGGACTCAACAGGATTGGAGATTAGCGTCTAATCACAGCGTCGTCATCACCCTACAGTTCTGCTGCTTCATTTACATTCCTCCTTTTCCCCCTTCTCTCCAACCCGTATTGCTCCCTCAACCCCCCACACCCCCACCCCTCCTCACCCACTTCAAGCTGTCACATGTGGGAGGTTGTCAGACAGGTGCACCGCAGTGTGGGGGATCTCTTATTAGAACTGACAGACATCAGAGATAGAACACGGCTTGTGTCAGCATACTGGGGAGACACGGCCTCATTTTCATATTCATTTTTCCTCTGCCTCAGTCTTTTTCCGAAACACTTTGAAAAACCTCTTGCCTCCCTCTGCTCGCTGGTCGTTTATGATTTGAGTCCAGCTGTAATTGTTTTGACTTCTCTTACTCTTTAAATAATTAGTTCCCGGTGACCAATTCTCTCTCCCTCCTTTCCCACAGTCTCGGTTAGGCAGCCAAAGTGATGCAATGGCCATTCAGTCCATACGAAACGTGAGGGGGAACAGCTTCTGTGTGGACTGTGATGCACCAAGTGAGTATGAAATGCACCACAGCAGCTGATTTCTCATTGATATAGGCATTATGTGGTGGCTAAAGAGAGAGTTTTATATGCAAACATCCCAACACATTTGATTTTGAATGGTATAGTGCTGCACTGAATAGTCCATTACGCTGACATTTGAATTCAGTCTAATTCATGAAGCTTCTCTTCTTACTTCTCTTTCTCTAGTATTCTAATTATTTCTCATCTTCCATCACGCAGACCCAGACTGGGCCAGTCTGAACCTGGGCGCCTTGATGTGCATTGAGTGCTCGGGCATCCACAGAAACCTGGGCACCCACCTGTCCCGCGTCCGCTCCCTGGACCTGGACGACTGGCCAGTGGAGCTCAGCATGGTGATGACGGCCATCGGTAACGCGATGGCCAACAGCGTGTGGGAAGGCGCATTGGAGAACTACACCAAGCCAGGGAGCGATAGCACCAGGTAAGCATCCCTCTACAAATAAAGGTGCTGCTTAATGAAGCGTGCAGAGATTATAGAATGAGGAGGCAGCACCGTCTTCTCTCCATTAGCTGCCGTTTATTAGCCACACACATTTCAGCACCGGCAGATCACGCCAACAAAACGCTCCATAAGAAGCACTGGGGGTCCATAAATGTCATTCTGCTGAGCCAAGATCACAGTATTTTATGTTGGCGCATCAGTCCATCGTGTACACGTTGATCACAATGCCTCCGTTTTATAGAGTCACTTCTTTTCTCTTTTTTTTTTCATCTATATCCCTCCCTTGTCTCAGTATTTGCACCAGAGACCATCCTGTCCCTCTCCTAACCTGACTCGGAGGCCATAATTCATGAAAGCGTGTGGTGTGTGACATCATTTCGCACGTACCTGATAAATGCCCTGTCTGGCTCCAAATCCATCAAGTTTGTCACTTCACATGTAAGCGCTAATCAAGAAAACATCTTTCAGTGTAAACCACATCTGAAACAAGCCAAAGCTCTTTGTTCCTGCTCAGTATCCGGGTACACGTGCAGAATTTTTCTGAAGTTTTAAAAGATTTTAACAAACAAGTAGCTTTCTGTCTTTTTAACGTGCATTTCTTAAATGGTATTCCGCCGCTCACGCCGTACGGCCCTGCCCCGGCTTACCCCGGCTACTATCTGTTCCCTTTCCTCTGAGGTACCCAAATCTGGTAGGAGGATTGTTTATCTCTTGGTGACAGGTGAGACCTAGCGTCCCAGTCTGACTAATGACCTGCTGTGTGGCTGTGCAGGTAATTAAGCACACCATTATGGCTAAACCCCACCCCAAGAGCCAGGCCCTCGGGCCCCAAGCCGCCGTGTCACATATCCATCACACGGGGCTGGGTCATCACTCTGTCTGTCACAGCAAAGACTGTCTGTAGGCTCTCCCCGCTGCCACTGGACTGTTTTAACATCACAGCTTTGTAAGTTTATTATGAAAAGTGACATAGCAACGGAGAAACATAGTTGTTTTTCTGTCTTCACTGCTGCTTTTTCCATTGCAGCTGACTATGCATCTATACAAAAATATTGTGAATACCATTTAAAGGCTTTATTAAGTGGCATGTTGTGCTATTAGCTCATTAGTCAAGATGTTGTTGATACAACACACGTTGATGTATTTTGATAGCAGGTGTGTTTGATACATTAGCTGACACAGATGCTATCACATGCATTTTAGCAGTCCAGGCAGCAGATCTGTTTTTGGCCTGTTGTGTTCATTTGTTTGCACAATACCTAAAAAACATTTACATCAAATTTAACTGAAATCTTTCAAAAATTGGGCGACAGATTAAGTGATTAAGTTTTGAAATTTTGATTTAGGACATGTGCAGGCTTAGTGGAAGTAGAAGAGGCATTCTCTGAGCGATTTGAGATTTTAAAGAGATAGATAAGTAAAGCCATTGGATTATGATGTGAAGAATCTATTCATATTAAATATGTGACTTGCAGGTTTTACAGGCTGTATTTACAGAATGCATTGTATATGGTGAAAGAAGAACCACCATCATATTAGCAATGAGCAATTGACTGACTGAAGGCTGATATTAGCGAAACTTGACCTTAATAATGTACCAGACAAATTGTTATCGTTTCACTACTTCCTGATTGATTAGCAACTGAAAAGACAATGGAAAGTGATAATCCTGAGGGACACTGGGCCATATGTCAAGGTAAAACAACATATTTGACCGCATATTAGCTAACATTATCATTAACTTCTTAGCTAATATTACCGTTTGATTACATCGAGTATGTCAGGCTTGAATAAATCTGTCCAAGATGTGGGCTGATATTTTTGAATTGATTTCCGACTTTTGCAGCATATCACTATCAAACGGTGTTGTTAGCTTGGAAGTGGAACAGAAGCTAATGCAGTTTTACCTTGAAATATGGCCTGATGTCCCTCAATATTTTCACTATTCGTTGTCTTTACTAGTTGCTGATCAAAGAGGAAGCTGTGAATAGGTAATTATTAGTCGTTTATATAATTTTTAATTTAAAAGGTATTTGAGCTCTCCACCTCTAGCATGAAGTTAAAGGAAAATGGTCGCCGTTGGGGTTTCTCCCAAATCTGTGATATAACAGTCACATAACCAGCAAGCCCCGAGCCACTTTGTACCTCAAAAGGTGATAGTCCGATATTAAATAACACCAACACTCCCTGGTGGTCCGAGCCCCCAGTGCAGGCAGCTAATAGAAGCACTAGGTGCATGGCTAGCTAACTAGCTAATGGTAGCCAAAGTTAGCAATAACCCATATTTGTTTTGTGTATTAACGCGACACGTGGCAAATCTTTTAAGGCTTTTTGTCAGTGGATCAGTTTTAGCATTAATGCTCTGCACAAAACTACTCTTACAGTATTTTGTGAGAGATCTTTCAATGTGCATTTATTATGAGCATTTGAAAAACTTAAAATGCTGTTTCAGATTGCCAATGAACAGTTTCTCAATGTGTTTCCATCCCCCTCGGTAGTCTCAGGTCTAGTCCTCATCCTGCGCTCTCCGGCCAGTTCAGAACTGAATGATGGCCTACAGTTATTTATTGAATGGTATCTGTGCTAAAGTGCTCCGCTGTGGACTTGATGAAAGATTATTGATGTTGATTCTCTCCCTACCACTGTCAGTCCCACGTCGCCTCGGGCAGGAAGGTTCTTCATTGTCTAAAAAATCCGATCTTATCCCGCAGCAGCACCTCCATTAGTTTTCGCTGTCAAACAATAAATCTCATTTGCGGCATAACTAATCTTCAGACAAAAAACAGCAGTTGTAAATATCACACATGGCCACTGGTTATTGAGATGCTGATGATTTTGCTGCTGATAGAACAATGTACCCTTGTGGGGTAAACGTTGTGAAATTATTTTTTGCTTTATCACGAATGATGAATTACAACCAACTTAATGGGATGTGTTTTTTTTTTTTTTTTCACTTCTTTCTTTTAACACCATAAATCCTGACATGACTCCCCGTCTGTGCGCAAGTTCCTCTTAACTTGAGTGGAGCACATATGAGAGGATTTTAATTGTGTCACATCTGTGACATGCAGCAGCTTTGTGATGGCACCCAGGCAGGCAGTGTATGGCTCCCGAGTCCCGCTAAACATTAGTGACACCTAATCTAAACGATTCAGTAACTACCTGAGTATCAACTCACTGTCTGATTGAATGTCTCCCGCAAGACTAGTTTTAGCCCTCGCATTTTTGAGATTTAACTTAAAGGCGTTCATCCACAAGATTGGTTTGGCTTATGATATTCTGTATCGGGAGAACACAATATATAGATTTGTCGTACGCAGAGCCGCGCAGCAACACTGAAGATTGCCGGCGTACGTCAGACTGATTACAGGCATTGTAATGAGAAGCGTGTTTATATCTATGCATATGGACTTATATTGTGTGTCACCTGCTTTTAGACCTTGTAGAAGAATGCAAGGCGTCCTTTATGAAGTCAAATTTGGTATGAATGGGTTTTCAATTATATGCCAACACTTTTTACATCAGTTATGAGTCATTAAAGGGGCTTTATGTACACAATTTGTTGTAGTTTACATGTATTCATAACTTTGTATTAGCTATATGTGAGCTTGTCTCTCTCAGTCGCCTGTACAAGCCTGTGGATGATTTTTTTAGCCAAGTCTCAGTGTCTCTCTTTAAAGCAAGAGCAATGGTAGCTAACCTTAGTTTAGAAACGGTATCTGCTTACATCAACAACCAGCTTCCAGCACAGCATTGGAGTTCAACATAGCCCCTTTTAATAGGAACAAAACTTGGATTTCCACGTGGTAGAAATTTACATGTATGACTCTCTCACTCTTTTATTGGTCATTTGTGAAAGGAGTGAATCGCAACACTCTCTCAGTT
>OMLP01006123.1:3845-14665 GCA_900302685.1 Spondyliosoma cantharus | reverse complement strand
GATTTTTTTCCTCTCAGTACGTTGTTTCTTTGTGTGTGTCAAGTAGAGATACAATAGACGCTGTATATGTGAGAATGTTTGTAACCCCGAGACATACCGCCAATGCTATGTGTGTGTCAGCGTATGTTTGGCCTTGTGACACACCGGGAGGGGAGAAGGTGCCAGTGAGCTGTCAAGGTAATTGGTGCTTACCTGGCAGGCTTTTGCGCACACACGCACGCACGCACGCACGCACGCACGCACGCACACACACACACACACACACACACACACACACACACACACACACACACACACACACACACACACACGTACTCGGAATGGATTAGATGACATTAACTACAGGAGAAAATGGCATAATTGAATGCTTGCGCTACCTTTTCTCGCTATTGTATGTGTGTGCACGCGCTCATGTGTGACAGTGTAATGAGGGACCGCACGCTACACACAACACACAACACACACCCGATCAACCTCTGTCAGAGACTGCAATCCAGCTGTGCAGTGTGTGGTCTGCGTGCGTGCGTGCGTGCGTGCGTGCATGTCAGCATGCGTACTGTATGCAGGGAGATGTGGCTGTCACCCATCAGCTCCATCATGTGCAGACACCCAGCTTTTAATCTTGTTCTCTCCCCCACCCCTCCCTCACTCCCTTTAGCTCTGCTGAGGCCTCGTCCCTAAGGCCCCTAAGCAGACCTGGGAAATCAAAACAATACTCTGCAAAAGCTTATTTTTATCTGCTGGAGACGCACAAAAAAGACCCGCACACAAAGCACGATAAACAAGCAAAAAATCTTATTGTCAATATTGTCAAAGAATATTAAGAGTTTGTGGAATGAATCGAGTGAGTGAATGAGGCCATAATAGTTTTGTTCTAATTACCAAATTTGCGGATTTCTGAGTAGTTTTTTCACACGTAAACTTGTCTGTCATGACTTAACCTTTGGCTTTAAGTAGTCTGTGAACTGTGCTATGAGTTGCAATGATTGGTCGATCAAACAAATGTTAATCACCAACTATTTTGATAGTTGGTTTCAGTCATTATTTTGCTCCTTCCAGCTTGTTTAAAGTAAGGATTTGCTGCTTTTCTTAGTCATTTATGACCATAAAAGAAGTGTCTTTGGGGTTTGGATAGATGGTTGGAAAAAAGAAGCAATTTGATGTCACTATGGGCTCTAAGAAATTGTGATGAGCTTTCTTTCACTATTTTTTGACATTTAGCTTAAACAGCTAAGGGAGCAAATTTGAATCTTCATTCAAGGGTGTTTCTTTGTTTGTAGTTGCTGGCCTCTTCTAAGTAGCTCCCTTTCTGACTTCACACAGCGTTTTAGGGACCCTATTGCCCTCTAAGGACATCTTGTTTTTTCCATAATGGAAATATATCAAACTGATATTTCTGAGTTTGTATTATTGCCTTATTGAAGGCGCAATATGTGAGAATTGACCACCTGTCAAATTCTCAATAAAAACAAATAGGGGCAGCATACCTCTCTAACTGCTGCTAACCTAATAATCCCTAACTGCTGCTAACTATAGGTGGGAAGCTTAGTTAGCTGTGCTGCCAGGGATTTGGACCAGAGGTGGAGGATCAGGAAAGTGTCGATGTTTTACACCACTGGCAGGATTTTTGGACCAGGGTTGGCCGGGGGCTAGCTGGTTAGCATGCTAACTTAAAAGAAGTAGATATCTCTGCAACACGATACATATACATAATATCAAAACTGCTATTTCATCACATTCCATTGATCATTTTGAATGTTCTCAACATTAAATCTTGCATATTGCCACTTTAATATTGTAAATGTTATATATTTTTTCTTTTCCAAAACTACATCCATTGAATTGGACTGTAATAATGGTGAGTCAAAAGGCGAAGGGAAGAAGCAAAGGGAATTTGTTAGATGAAGGTGATGTAGGTTTATACCCGACACGTGCTGCACTGCGACCGACTTCATCTGAATGAGAGTGCGCATTGTTGAGAAATGTCATCTTGGTGTCCTGAACTCTGAAGATTTGAAGTAAACACACACAGAGGCATTTGCACACAGCCTGTTGTGAGGCTGCTATAATTAGCTGCAAGTTGTTTGCCGTACTGATCAGATGGCAGATTTTCTCCATCATAACAAGTCTAGTGTCTTGTGTGTCGGAGAGCGAGTAGAGGGAACCAGACCCGGGGTTGCAGCACTGAAAGAAAGACATTTCTGAGTAGTCATTTCAGAAGCATTTTATTCACTGGCTGTGGGAGGCTGCATAATATTAGGATGAGATTAACTTTCTCCCTTTCACACACTTAGACAGGCTGACACACACAGACTGTCACCCCAGCCACAGTCGACTGAATTCCTCAGTTTTCAGTTTTTTGTCTTTTTTTCTTGAGAGCTCACTCGTTCTTAATGGAATGCTGTGACCGCTATCTTGTTATTGAAGCGGCGATAAAACATCTCAGAGTGATTATTTCCATGCAAGGTGAAGATTTCTAACGCTGATGTCACCGTGATGCCCACCAGCCACTTAGCTGAGCCAACTCAAACGATCTGAGTCAACTGGATGATCCGACCGGCGCTCCCACACACGTCGGCTCTCACGTCTGCCTCTTACATGACACTCGACTCAGACGGGAGGAAGTGTGCTCGCCAAGGATGAGCCGACAGGATCAGAATTTTCCGTTTTTTTTTCTCATTTTTACATTTAAATAATTAGCATACATTAACTTTTCGCACAAAGACACAAAGTGTTTTCTTGTCTCAAACCTTACAGCTGAAATCCACTCGCCCCATGGCTTGACTAGAGAAAAAGCTATTTCCAGTTTCCATTATTTATTAATACCTCTTTGTTGTTGCTCATGTCCTAATCTCATTTCCTTTAGTCATTAGCGTTGTTCGACATCAAACACAGCTGCCAGAGCAATGAGTGTAGGGGAGCGAGGGGGGGGGAGAGAAGTATGGTTTGTTGCTGTTGGACACTCGCTAAAGACCCTTTTAACAAAGCTTGATGCGGTGGAATATTTTCCCATTAAGCTGCTAAAATTCTCAAAATGAGGAACAGACAGTAGCGTTTTAATAAATTGCAGCTTTGATGTGCCATATGTCCTGCTGTCGTGTGTTTGTTGCTCCGATTGAAACTGACTGGCAAAGAAAAGGGGGAAAAAAGAAAAGATGGCCATGTCTATGAAAAAGGATGTGTTGTGTGTGTGTGGGTGTGACTCCTGGTGACCTCTTCGACAATAACATCTTCTGTCTCAGCCTCCCTGGGAGAGATTAGCACCACATGAACTCGCGGTCCCATGATGCTTTTTTCATTTGCTTCCTACCTATTCATCACCATAACACGCTCCTATCATGGCATTGTGGCGAGATGCAGTTCTCCGTGCATTCTCATGCTAATGCTGTTGCCTTGTGTCCTGCTGCAAGCAAATGCTGTGTTATGCTAATGCAGTGTCATGCTAATGTCACGTCGTAGCAAGAAATGGCAACCGGAACAATATGTTAGGGGATTTTAAATAAACTTTGTCTGTTTCTCTTTGCTAAAGCTGTCATAACTTTTCATGTCTCTTCACACTGACTTACAACATCATTGTTTCCTCGATGTACTGTTATTTTTATATACTAGTATGATGATATGATATAATAAGCAATTCCACGTTCCTTAGAATACTCGAATGCTAATTGACTGCAGCTACCGATGTAAACAAACATTTTACCAGAATGTGCTGACAAAAGGCAAATATTTATAGATTGTTTGCTGTCTGTCTGCCAGCTTTGGTTAATAAAAAATGAATGTATGGATAAACAACATGATGATTAAGAACTAAAGAAAGATCAAGTATGATTTCTGTCTATGACAATAGTTTATACTGACCTGTTCTCTCCTTCTTGATGTTTCCACAGGATGACAGTGATGGGATCCCGTGGTCGGAGGAGCGGGTTATGCGAAAGGTGCTTTACCTCTCCCTAAAGGAGTTTAGGAGTGCACAGAAAAGGCAGCTGGATGACGGAACCACAAACTCTAATGGTAAGTTTGCATCTGTGTCAGTAACGCGAGGTGACTGTTCTACTGCATTATCCTGTCCTTCCATTTGTGCATTTTCACTAATATAGATATCAGATGAGTATATTTGTAGCTGTCCACTTTACCACAGTATGATTCTCTGTATATTGGTGCATTCAATGTCACGTGGTGAATGTCAGGAAATAAAGCAAACAGAACTCAGACTACATTTGTTCGGTGGAATACAAAATTTGTATGAGTAAGTATTAATTCTGCAGGAGTGAAACCAGTACAGTAACGTTTCATCCCAATGTAAAAACAAGACTCGATCCTTTAAGCTATATAAGCTATAATAGGAAACCTTTAATGACATAGTTTCTGAAAATAGTTATTTTCATTAAATAATGTGAAACTTTATAAAAAAAAATGGCTTAGTTAATCAAACTAATGACTCAGTGTCTTGAAATAATGGAACGATTATGCAAAATATTGTCTTGATATTTCAATACCATGACTCTTTCTTAGAAGAATGGCTTGGTAGTTCAAAGTGATGACTTAATATAAATAATGAGATACTGTCTCAAAATATTGAATAAGAATCATAATAATAATAATGAGAAACCTATGCCTACTGTCACAAATTCATGTGCACCAGCTAGCTTTCTGTCATTGTTTTGAGAAAGTTTTCATTGTTTTCTGATCCAAAGTCTTATTTGAAGTCATTTTTCTCCATGACTTTTTTTCATCGCATTGGTGCTAATGGGCTCCCATAGTATTCCACCCATGAGGACTTTGCAGACGTGGAATGGAACAAAATGAACCACATCCCTCACAGTGTACTGTAAACAGGCCTGTGAGGATTAAAGGGTTTTCTTAAAGTCCAACAATTCGACATGTTGAAACCTTCACTTTGATTTGACAAATGAAAGTGCTGCAGCATTCTGAGGAGTAAATGTCAGAGTTGCCAATTTAGTCTGGCTTGGCTGTCATTACTGTCTCTGTCGAGCTCTTCAGTGCTTTAATTGCAGGCGACAGTTTTATTAGTTTGTTTGTATAGGAAGACTAAGCGTGTTTTCTTTGAAGACGGACCCTGATTTCACTTTAAATGGAGAGAATGCGATGAGACCAGATGATTAAAGAGTCTTGTTTGCTTACTGTTGTGGGTCAGTGGGCAGCGAGCTTGCACTCTTTCTCTTTGCTGGTTCGGTGTCACATCCTCAAAGGAACCCTTGAACTGAAAGTGTTTCCCATTTATTTTCAACTTTTGTTTGTGCATCAAACAGAGGGGCTCTGATGAGGTCGTTCCATAAAGCAGTGAGCAGAATGAAACATGTGTGGACGTTGTTAATCTTTTTTTCAGCTAGGGCCTTTACGCTCACCCTTGTGTCTGGACTCATTAAAACACGGACTAATAGAAACCCCGACATGAATTAATACTTGAAGTTGCTTGCTTAGACAGAAATCCAATTCCAGGTGGGAGCCTGCTACAGTAACAGTTGGGGGATTTTTGCTGTTGTGCCGTGTAAACCTGAGGAGGGGGGGAGAACAGCTTGTTTTGAACCAAGCTGCCACCATGTCTTTGTTTGACACTGGAGCTCCCACACAAAAAAGCCCTCAGCCAGCCAACAGCGGAGATTTGAACTTCACACGTGCCTCAGAAGCTATTCTCAGCTGACATTAACACAACCCAGACACCAAAAGAAAGGAAAGTCATCCAGCCATCCAGCTAGGCAGGAAGGGAGACGGGCCGACAGACAGGAGGGAAGTCTCTTTTGAAATCTAGCTTATCTTTTATACCTTGCGTTTTTTTCTCCTTCCGTATTTTCCTCATGTTTTCTTTATTATATATTTTCCGCACCTTCATTTCTCCTCTCTACGTCTGTGCCAAGTGCCCCCTCCCCTCCCTGTATCTCTCTGTGTCTGTCTGGCATCTCATAGCTGCCACTCCAGAGCTCCTCAGGGCCTTTTAAGCCGCCGCGGGTAGCTGACCTTATCGCCTGAATAAAAATGACTCATTAGAAAGCGTTGGCGGCCCGTCGTGCCGGGGGTAACGACAGCAGCCCGCACTGACACAAAAGGGAGCTGGGCTGAATAGACGGGCCCTGCTGTTTTAGAGCACCGTGGGTTAGCGGGGCTTTGGAGGTTGTATGAGCGGCACAGTTTCCCGTCTCACATAGACGCTGTGGTGAAACTGTCAGCCATTTTGGAGGATCACACTCGGCGTGCGCTACATCCTGAATGGGCAGCCCCTGCTGTTTTAGAGGACTGTGGGTCTAAGCTTATGTCGGAGCCAGACATGTGCCACAGTTTTCAGCCTAACACAGGCATTATTGTGAAACTATCAGCCATTTTGGAGACAGCCAGACTTCGCAGGCACAGAATAATTAAATGTGTGATTGATAGAGCCGGTGGAGAAGATGATGGAGATACCTGTCATATCTAAATGACGAGTCTGTTAATGGATCGCTCCTTTGTGTGAAAATTAATAAAGGAACAATTTGAGAATTTTAGAATTTGTTAAGCAAAAGCATTTGCAGGTGTCGGCTTCTCGGACGTGAGATGCATTGTATTTCTCTGTCATCATTATAAATCCAATATTTTTGAGTTTTGGTATGTTGCTATTTTAAAGGAAAATAATTGAAAGTGTGAATGCAACTGACAGTTATTTTTTATTATAGACATTCATCTCAATTTAATTTATACAACAGCCAATCATAATGTCATTCAAACGTATTGTTCGATTATGATTTGTGCATGTGAGGTAACGTGGTCATTCTGGAAACTGAGGAGCCATTAAGCTTTTGTCAAACTAACTTAGTTATCATATTACACTAAGGAAACCTGTAAATATCCACAAATGAGAAGCTTGCACCTGAGATTTTCTCATTTTTGCTTCAAAAACGACTTAATTTTCCTCTAACCTAGACTGATAGATTTGTCTGCTAACCATTTCAGTTCTGACTGAACGAATATTTACAAATAATATTGTAGCTAGAGCTGCAATTAAAGCAACACTGTAACTTTCTGCAGAAATATAGTATAGAGACTCTTTACATCCATCCATTACTGCCACTTATCCTTTTCAGAATTGCAACGAACATATAGAGGGAGACGGGGCACGTCACAATCAAATACTAAATTGGCTCTCTGGCATCCGACCCAAAACGTTTTTTTTTTTTTGAAGCTCTAGGAATGAAGCTCAACCATCAACTATCTTTCTTCAAAATAAAGTCTGATACTGTTCCTTTAACTTCCTTAGTTTGTTGATTATTACCTTGATTAATCGATTACTTGCTTGGTTTAAAAATTGTCAATTGTCAAAGATGCCCGAGTTGACATCTTCAAATGTCTTTTCTTGTCCACAATCCCAAAATATTCAGTTTGCTGTCATTGAGGAGTAAAAGAAACCAGAAATGATTCACTTCAAGAAGATGGAATCAGAGAATTTTGTCAAATCTTCTTTAGAAATTACTCAGCATTTAATCATTGCTGACTAATCAGTTAATCGATTAATATTCTATACATGGGATCTGGTCGATATAAACAAAAGGACCCCCTCTGCTTCGGTGCATTTCAAGACGAGCATCCACCATTTTGGGGAAATCATGTGACTAAAGGAGGTTACAGCAGTACCTGGCTGTAACAGTGTGTGTCCCCCTACCCAGGCATCTGTCTCTGCGTCTCTCCCTTCCCACATACCTTCATCCATCCCCAGCCTCGTCCTCCTCCTCTCTTGGTCGCCGTGTGGCAGCGGTGGCTATCTGTTTTAAAGGGGGTGTGGCGGTCTGTCAATCAGCTGCATGTGTGTGCGTGCGTGTGTGTCTGTCTCCCCACCCACTCAGCCTTCTCCCTGCCCATAGCCGGCAATTATGCCATCTCCCCAGCCACTTTACCTCGCGCCGTTGGCAGCCGTCCATCTCGGCGTCCATCACACTTCCTGCCTCTCCCGCTCGCCGCCTGCATTATTTAACAAAATGACATTATGCCCTCCTGCGTCACCCACTCACCCTTCTTTACCCGCTCCATCGCGGCCACATTCTGCCTCCTCTCATCCTCCATCTCCCTCCATCCGAACCGTCCATCCGGTTGTCTCTCCCCGGATGCAGGGTTTCATTACACATCAATAGGACTCTGGTTACTGCCTTTTCCGCAAGCTCCTGTCTCCTCTCTCCCTCCCGCTGCTCAATCTCCTCGATGATGTTCCCCACACCCCCCACCCTCCTCGATGTAGTCTCTCTTTCTCCCCTCCTGTTCCCTCCATCCGTCTCTGTCTCCCCCTTTTCTCACCATCTCCCTCTTTTCCGCTTTGTCCTTCCTGTCCTCTGCCCCCGTCTGTCTTAGCTACCTACAGTATCTGTCACCCAAAGCCCTCCCTCCCTCCTTTTCCAATTCTTCCACCATCGCCACCCTCCCTTTCCTTTCTCTTCCTCTCCTGTTCTCCGAATCGTCATCGTCGCGTCTTCTTCCTGTACTTCCTCACCTCGCCATCTCCCTTCGCTATGCTCGTCTCTCCTCTCTCCTCTCCCCATCCCTTCCTTTCCTCCCCCTCCATTTCCCTGAGTGCTATTGATGGAGGGGCTGGCTGCTGGCCAGAAACCAGGAGGGGGATGAAGAGAGCAGAGAGGGTTCCCAGTTTGCCCATTTCTCCAACTGTCCCCTCTCTTTCTCTTCCTCTCCGTCCGCCAGTCTTGGGACCTGCCGTTCCTGCCCGTTTTTTTTTTTTATGCGCGCCGTCCCCTTTCCTTCAGCACTCACTCTGCTGTCACTCTGCTGTCTGTCTGTATTTCCCGTGCTGCCAGCTTCGTGCACGGCCACACTGGCAGCCGTGGCAGCTACAAATACTGTGTGGCCCCCGCTATTCTCTCTCTGGAACACCAGCGGAGAGAAAGGAGAAGGAAAAAAAGAGAATCTCAGTAGCTGGAAGAGCGCAAGTTTAGCTAATCTGTTAGGCCCTCGCGTGCTCTAACAATTTCCCATCTTTGCCCTTTGATGCTTTTAGATTTACAGCCCTGAGCTTCACAAAGCAGATGCCATGTTGCTGAACTGTGCATTGTTGTTGTGTGCTTTTTGTTCTGGCTTGTGGTGAGTGTTGTACAGTGATGTTTGGTCCAATTTTGGAATGAAGGGCAATATATCTGGGGCTATTTGAAATCCTCTCGCCAGGTGGTCAATTTTAGTATCTGCTTCCACTCTGAAAAAAGAATAAAACGCCTGGGAATGGGTACTAGGGGGAGTTTCCCCAAAAAATAAAACTGCCCATTGTTTCTTTTTATATCATCCCACAGTTTTTAATTGTATACAGGCACAGAGGATTACATGAACAAAGGGCATGAAAGAGAAAGTTAGTGCACTTGTTTATGAGAGGGAAAGGGAGATTATAGTGTTGTTTAACATCAGAATTGAGGCAGAAATTGTGCAGAATTGTTCATACATGAGAAGGAAGTGAAAAGACAAATCAAAAGGTGCAGCTAATGACTTAATTGTCGATTGTGGCTGCAGAGGAAGCTGCATGTAATCTGATAAACTGCCTGTCGTGTTGTCACTCAGTGGCTACGTTGAATTGTGGGTAATGTAGGCTCCAGTTTTTGAAAAGGATGCATATAATTAAAAAGGGGAGTATCTCTGGTTTGGCTCCATCAATTTTTATAAGTTTGTATCATTTTCCATGATGAGTCCAACATTGTTGTAGGATTGACATGCTTCCTGGTGCCTACATTACCCACAATGCAACTTTGCCACTGAGTGACACTGGAGACAGCTTCCTCTCAAGCCACAGAAGGCTACATGCAACTTTTGAGGAGTAAAGAAACTGAAAAAAATGCTCTCATTTTGAGAATTTTAACTTCTTTTAAAAAATCAATTTTACGCACAACAGTGATTACATTTATCAAAACAGTTGACAATTAATTTACCAGTTAAGTCATAGATGAATTTGATTAGCTTTAGACCGATTACAGCCGTGCATCTGCTCACAAAGAAACAAGTAAGCATGTTATCACACCTATATTTATGGCCCCTATATGAGTCCCTGTCTGCCGTTATTGACACATTGCGCCATGTTTCTAAGTATAATCAAGGCCTTATAAGGGTGCACACTCTGCCCCCACAATGATTCTTCCTTGGCTATAGTTCTCTCTTATTACTGTAGCTCACACTAATAGGCTCCTCTCAGCCCTGTGATATGCCATGTTACGCTATGTACCTCTGCTCATTCCCCGCCACTCTCTCGAGACTCTGAGGTGAACATAGCGAGACGATGGGCTTAGTTAAGCATGCATAAATCTGATTAGAACCCGTCCCACCAATAGGGTCAGCTAGTAGGATGGATCTCTTTCCCCTCTCTCTGTTTTTTGGCTTTCGTCTGGTCTATCTCTCATTGAGCTGCGTTTGTATTGTAATGTACTTTTTCCCTTCAATCCGTACCTCAGCCGCCATCTCCGCACGTCTCCCACAGTAGCCCATCCCTGGCCCAATGCCTTTTCCAAGATTCCCAGCCCTGCCCCTCAGATGGGCGTTCATGTGCAACCAGCATATGTCAAACTACTCTTTGGAGGAATCGCGGGGGGGGGATAGATAGATAGATAGATGGATGGATGGATGGATGGAGGGGAGGGAGCGCAGGAGAGAAGAGGAGGGGGCGGAGAAATGGGCCTCAGCCTGTTTGTTTGCGATCTGTGGGGACATCATGCGTCAGTCATTTTCTGAGCACAATTAAAGTTAATGAGCTAGTTTGGTTTGTCTTTTTGCTCTGGTGTGACGTTCACCGGCAGTGTTGTCCAGAAGTGGTGATCAGGCCTCGGCTAATTGTCATTCTTAAACGGTGTCTCCCCCCC
>OMLP01006122.1:10483-22328 GCA_900302685.1 Spondyliosoma cantharus | reverse complement strand
TTGTACATCACAGTCTCCTCTACTCAGTGCTCTGGTGTTTACTCTGGAATATTTTTTCTTTATGAAGGCCTGTAATAGTGGAGGGCCTAGTCCATTCAAAACCTTAAAGATGAGACAGACATCCAAAAACAACTGGTAGCTATCAAAGTCCAAGATTTTGTACTTGTTGATAATTTTACAATAGTGGTAATGTATAGGTTTTTTGTCGAGAATTTGAAGTGTTCTCTTGAAGAGAGACTTGATTGGTTTTAGGGTACTCTCTGATGTACGTGACCATGTTGTATAATAGTAAGAAATATGGTTAAATATCATTGCATGCATATAGGTCTTTGCTGACTGCATGGGCAGGAAAGGTCTTATATGTTAAATTAAATGTTATTGTATTTGTGACTTTTTAGCATGTTGCTTAAAGTTAAGATTAGAGATAAGATTATTATGGTGGTATCAAAGTGATTTCTGCTTTTTTCTAATACTTTTTTAAAATTTGGCTAACTAGTGAATGTCAGTTATTTGTCCTCATCGGAAGGGAAAATGGTGTTGATTGTCTGAATATAAACTGGACACTCCAATGAGTTCACTTGCCAAAGACGAACTCTCTCTGTATCCATGGTAACTAGATCAAGTCTTTCTTATGGGTATCCTCTAACGTCTTTGTGAAGCTATTTCTTGCTGTACTCACGACCATACAGACACACACACACACACACACACACACACACACACACACACACACGCGCGTGCGTGCAGACACACACTTCCAAACACACACAGATTTTCTTTCCACCCTCCGTGTCTCTGTTGCTTTTTTTACCACATCTTTTCTCCTCTCCCACTCTGCTCCATTCTCCATGATTGTTTCTTCTGCTGAAATGATTCCCTGTCCTCTCTCGACACGGATTGCTATTACATGTCCCCAGCCCCTCTTTTTCTCTCGTTCTTTGATTCACATGCAGCGCATTATATAAACCGTGCACAGGCTTCTGCTGCACAACCCACAGATTCAGTGCTTTTATTGATCTTCCAGCAAGTTGACTCTGGTTGCATGTATGTGAAGTTGTTGTCCTCTCTTTGTATTTCTCGGCGTCTTCTTTGAAAGCCAAGGTAGTTGGGACCCACCGTCGCAGATGCTCGAAAAATGTCTTTCATAAAGTTTATTTGAATCCCTGAGTGCAAAATGCAAGCAAGAGCCAAATAAAGTCAGCGTTTTCATGCTGTACATAGGCGTGACACGTTGTTTCCTGCGGGTTGCTGTCGGGCAGTGTTTGAACGCCCGATCACAACACTGTCATGTGCTACTGTGTGATTACTCTGCAGCGTGTGCATTGAGGGCCTGATGGAAACAATGCAATTACAATTTCACAGCGTTTGTCCGGCTCATCATGAGGGAGGGTGTGTGACGTCACGCCCCATGTGACGACATCGGCATGGTGTCACACTATGGATGTTTGAACTGATCTGAACTCGCTCACACGTCTTTAGGCCTGTCTGTGTGGGACAACGCAATTTAATGCAAAGAAGTGAAAAGTACTTACCTTTTTTTAATGTGTCCCTGAAGTACACTGATGCTATTTAACCTTTAACCTGGATACAAAAAAAAACAACATTTTACAGCCTCCTGATCACTGTAATGCTTATGTAAAGCTTCACAAATCACTGTAAGAGATAGTGAATCAGCTTCCAAATGTCATTAGCTCATTCTTGTACTGTGTGTGTGTGTGCGTGTGTGTGTGTGTGTGTGTGTGTGTGTGTGTGTGTGTGTGTGTGCGCGTGCGTGCGTGCGCGCGCGCGTGCGTGTCCTCAGGCTGATCCAGGACTCTCAGGTTCTCATTAGGGAGCCCCATGACTGCGTGGATTATTCTCTGCCTGAGGGATTAGATTTGGTCTTCAGCTCTCGGCTCACGTTAAGACATCACCACCGTCAAACGATCCAAAGATGCTCCGTAACTCCTCGGAAGGAGTCTGTCATCTGAAATTCATATCTAAAAACAAAAAAAAACATAACATAACCAAATGAAGTGCATGATCTAAGAAACCCAGGTAACTTCAGTGATGTTTCTTGTGATGCTGATGGAGTCGTGAGAGTGGGTGGGGTAATTACATTTTTGAAGATGTGGCTAGAAATAGAACAATACAATCAAACTTGATTTTCGAGGAAGATTCAGCGAAGTTATGGTCTGTTAACTCCTCCCCATGACAACAGCTGGCACAGATCTAACTACTCGTTACTGTGATTGTGAGCCCAACATATTGTGTTCGCTGTAGTTCTCAGGCTCTGCCAGAGAACCACCTACGGAGAAAAGACACCCACAGACTATCTCTCTCTTCTCCTCAGAGAAAAAGAGGGAGAGGGAGAGAGATGGAGACGGGGGGGAGAAGAAGGTATGAGATGGTGGGAAAAGCGATGCTTAAATCTCGCATCAACAAAAGGTGACGGACACCTCATCAGGAGTGTGTGCCGGAAAACACAGGAAGGAGACACATTAAACGGGTCACATCCAGCCAACCTTAATGTAACAATGATATTTCCCAGACAGACAGACAGACAGAGGTCCCGTGGGAAGTTACATAATTCAGCCACCAAGAACTCAAGATGACAGAGGAGAGGTTTGATCAGATTCGATCGAGCCTCTCTCAACCCTGATCTCGCTATCAGTAGTTGCTCATGTGGTGCCATCTGTTGTCAAATTAGTAACATCGCAGGCATTTTTTATTCACTTTAAAGAGACAGTTCATCCCCAAAAATCCAAAAAGCACATATTTTCCCTCGTACTTGTAGTGCTGCTTATTCATCTAGATTGTTTTGGTCCCTATCATTGTATTCATTTCAGTGCGAGGAAAAAAAGGCTTGGACACTGATGGTATTTCTTATCTACCAGTAACATCTGATGATGGATTCTGCCCTCTCATGTTATTTAACTGTACTTTATATGTTTTTGTGATATGTACCTGTTGTTATTATTATTCTTATTTATTCTAGGATGGCCATCAGGCGAAGGGGCTGCCAATAAGAGCTAGTTATTCAGTGAACTTGGAAGCATTTACATGTGTTTCTTTTCATAAATAAGGAATTAAAGACTGTAGAGATGTCTGCCCATGGATAAATAGCACTACAAGTAAGAGGGAAAATAGGAATTTTTGATTTGGGGCTGAACTGGCCATTTAAAATAAATTCCTGGACGAAGTAGTGAGTTCTGATTGATAGGAAAGAACATCCCCTTCTGCTAACTTCTCCTTTATTTTGAATCACACTTCAACAAGTGGCAACAAGTTTTATGGCCTCCTAAGGCGACAAAGCATCGCCAGTAGTGACTCATACAAGCCCCTTTCACTTTCGCACAGGGCCGATGTGGAGAATCAGCTCATGATTCCCGCACTGAAAGGGCAGTGTGAACGGGGCCATAATGTGCCTCATTTCTACAGAAAAACCACAGAGACGAGCGTTCCTGGATGTCCATGCAGAAAACACACACACACACACACATGTTGAAGTGCGTTCACTTGGAAATGACAGGATTTGAAACTTAATGACAGCCTGTGAACACCGACACATGCCTTCCCAGGCTTTCACCTCCTCTATTAGGGTGACTTTTTCATCTGCGAGCCCTGGGACCTCGTCAACTCTCAGTTCCCACTCCCTCGAGCCAAATTAAATCTATTAGGCCACGTTGATCTTCTTTTAATTCTCTCTTTACGACGGGGACACGAACAGCCAATTGAGAACGGCCAACACCACTGTGATTTACAGATATTGGTGTAGTCTTTAGTCTTGTAGTGATCATCTGGGGGGGAGTATTGTGTCATGTTTGCTCACATAAACTGGAACTGACATCCATCCATGCTAAGTAAAATAGCCCCCAGACAGAGAGAGGAGGAGAGAAGAAAGAGAAAACTCAGAAAGTAAATTAAAAAGTAACAGAGGTGAGTGAGAGACAGAGAAGGGAGAGTGACCGAGCGCGGTATTAAATCATTAATATATCTGTGCAGGTTGAAAGATGAGCCCTCTGAAGACATCACAAGCCCAGCCATTCATCACTCAAACCGAACGCCGGCAGATTTTTTTTTTTTTTTTACATCTCATTAACCTCACTGATGGTTTTTCAATAACACTTTGGAGTAATTTTCTTTTTTTTTTTGTTTTTAATGTTGATTGTTTTTTTTTGTTTCACTTGTGCTTCAAAAAAAAAAAGAAGAAGAATCCATTTGGACACTCAGGTCTCAGAAAGATACAGTGATTTATCTGCAAGAAACACAGGAGAGGATCAACTGTCGACTGTGCACACGCCGCCACTAGAGGGCGATGAGCACCAGTGTTATCATACTTTACTTTGACTGAACGTGCAGTCTGAAGTCGGTTCTGTGGGGGGGGGGAACACATAAACATTCTGTTGTCATTAGCCATCACAAGACTGTCCTCAATAATACACAAGCATTTCCTTTTATAAAAATCAATGTATGAGGGATTTTGGAATGTTGTATTTACAGCATCGTTCATGTCACACACATGACACATGACAGAGCAGCTGCACCGTGAGGATGATTGTCGTGAGTGATAATAAATCTATAAAAATATATGCACGCGTATAATACAGTGATACTCGATCATGAGGAGGGGTGGGTGGGGAAGCTGTAAAGCCGTCCTGAGTGTCGAATACCTACTTTAAGCAGGGACAAAAATAGGCGAAAGGTTAAAGGTGAAAGTCGACAAAAGAAATGGAGTTAAGAAAAAAAACAAATAGAAATAATTGTGCCGTTGATAGTACGAGACATAAAAAAATATATATATATAACCATAAATCTTCTTGTACTGCATCAATCAATTAGTTATTGCTTCACTTGACCCTTGACGGTGATTTAGATAAGGGTGCCGCAGATAAGCATGCTGGTAGTTACACACAATATATACATCTAATTCAAATCCACGATTGCCATAAAACAAGGACAGACACATGACACACGACTCGTGTGACACAGTGTTGAGGCAGCTTTTCTCCTAAACATGTACTTTGCTAGTGTGCAGTCTCTTTAAAGTCCCCCTCCAGTCAAAAAATTTTTTTTCTACAGTTGAATATTTAAGCTTCGGTGTGTAGAATGACGTGTACAGAGTCTCACAGTTTTTCGCATTGGTTTACTCAAAGTGTACATGTCCTCCGTGCTCACTGAATATCTGATTTTACGAGCATAATTTGTGACATCACAAATAGATATTAAGAATACACAAGTGTGATACGGCAACGTGAAGCCTCCAGTGCACCCACACACACATCTTGCCTCAAGCAGCTAGACTTTGGGAAATGAAAAATAATCACATATTCATAGATTCTCGAATTTCAAATGAGGGAGAAGGAGCAGAGGTCATCTGGAGGATTTTAACAGGATGATTAGACTTCACATCAAAATCACATCAGACACAAATTATAATTAAAAGTTGTGGATTTTTAGAAACATCCTAAAACGATTCTGGAGGGGATCTTTAAATGCACTTAGGCAAACGTGTGAGGTCTGTTTTAAGAGATTCAAGGCGAAGCTTTGAGAGTTGTGTGCAGCCTAGAAGAGCTGTGTCACTGCGGTCAGCTCACCACAATGACAGCCAGACACACAACCAGAGAGTAAACAATGACACACTACGCCAAGCCCATATGTTGACTTGTCTGGTACAGGAAAAAAAATGCTGCTTCGTGTTGCTTTCTACGCAGAGAGCGCAGAACCAACGCTGTGTGCAAGAGGTATGCTGAATGTTCCTATTAGCACCTGAGGACCTGGTTGTATCAAACTGTATCAAAATGATTTGTGTTGAACCACTAAAGCACATATGTACAGCATTATAATGAGTGTGTTATCCTGAGGTAATCAAACCATTGTTCCCTTTGATGTATGATTGAAGTCGCGATTGTCTCAGTGCAATAATCTCAACATTCTCAGCTGATTTAAGGGGGTACCTTCAGCCTTTAACTGGATCACTATCTGTTTGATGACCCGCAAAAAGGTCATCAAAGACTTAGAATTGGTGAGAAGGAATGGTTTTGACACTTGGAATACATTCCTGACCTCTCAAAAGTAACTTAAATCGAAAAGTCAAAATCGAAGAGTACATCCTTCTCATTATAAATGTTTTGTCACATCACAAGCATGCCACTGAACTATCTTGCAGCCTGCACTCACTCCACGCTCTGTGGTAGTGTCTTCACACGCTGTGTGGTACAGGTTGGATCCTACAGAGCAGCAGTATGCACGCTGGATGTGTATCTAAAGCGAGTGTTGGCTGTCTCCCGTGAGTGTATCCCTGCTGGAGCCGGATGAAGCCTCCTCGGACACCATGTACTCATCGAGGGCCGCGGAACAGGCCGAGAGCGAGGCCTGGACCTGGAGTGGCAGCCCGTGCTGTAAAAGGAGAGCGTCTATGTGAGGAAACAAAGAGGACAGTGGGCAGTCTGGCGAGGTGTACTTGGCGAACACCTGGAGCTGCTCGGGCAGCAGGTTGGCTTCGTTGCAGACCCTCTGGCATAACGCAGAGACCTTGTGACATTCTTTCAACTTCAGCTGCCCCAGATGGCTCTTCTCCATCATCAGTTTCTCCCTCTCTGTCTTCTGCAACATACAGGAAAACACTTTCTGATTTACTACATGCCTGCAAACAATTTAAAGTTCAATGTACTGACTGAGAAAGAAAAAAAAAAAAACGTGGTCTTTACCAGCTTGTTGATTTCACACTGCAGATTATAAATGCAGTCTAGTTTCCTCTTGCGGCACCGCTGAGCTGCGAGGCGGTTTTTGCTGCGCCGTCTCATATCGTGGACAAATTCCAGCTGTTCGCTTGTAAAGACCTGTTGCTTCAGCAGTTGCTGGAAGTCGTTTCGGCTCAGATCCACGATCCAGTCGACAGAGAACGGCAACTGCACCTGAGGACACGCAAACAGGTAAAACAGTCACATTGAGAAAGTATCTAAATGAAAGAAGGAGCCACAATCAATGTTTTTTATACAGATTTTTACATGATAGAAACTGTATGTTCTATACTGGAGGCGCTCAGACAATAGGATCATAGGAAATACTCATTGTGAGCGTCTATTTCTTGAGTCTGAAGAAAAATTAAACTAATGTAAGGACGTCATTCAATTAAAGGGTAACTCAATTTTACACAATAAAGTGAGTGTGTTTACAGGTCTTGAGGAGTACTACTGTATACGTAAAAAAGTTGTGTTAAGTCTTTTGTGGCTCCAGAGGAAGCTGCATGTAATCTGTTAACTGCCACCAGTGACGTCACTCGTGGCTAAATTGCACCGTGGGTAACGTAGTTGCCAGGTATTGAAAAGCAGTCCACTGATCTCACATCAAACTCCTATATAACTGTTGGACTCCTAATGGACCGTTTCAAAAAACAAATGCCAAAAGTCAATGCAGGAGAACCGGAGATATCATCTTTTTTTATTCCACACATTCTTCTTCCTTTTAAAACCTTGTGCCCACGTTACCCACAATGCAACGTAATCACTTACTGACATCACTGGAGGCAATTTATCCAATTACATGCCACAAAAGGCTTTATCCTACTAAAGGCAGTAGAACTCCCAAAGACTTGTGAACACACTTTCATGTGTGAAATTGTTGGAGTGACCCTTTAATTGAAAATTCAAATTCATCAATTCAAATTCAAATCTATATAATGATTAAAGCCTGTGTGGAGTTTGCTTGGTACGGACAAAAAAGCAAAGTGAAGTGGGGCAAAAGTCAAAATGCATATTGAGTTCAGACAGTCAGTTATATTTTCACCAAGCCGTTACTCATTAACTCCAGAAACGAGGAGTTCATTTTTAAAGGCAGAGGTGGGTTTACACTGGGCTGCTGCTCAACAGTTTATTGGAAGTCTTGTAATAGTTTTTATCTAGTGTAAATAAAAGCCGCTGGTTCTCCTCTGAAACGACCGTCCCTGCTGCTGTGTTCAGTCAGTTTGGACGTGAAGTGCGAGAGTTTACTCAATCCTGTTGTTTGTGTCGCCTGTAACCATTGGTAACCCGGCAGGCTGAGTTGACGGTTTCTGCTCAACTGGACTCTGACCTAATTAGCGAGCTGCAAGCACGCCGTGACACACCATCTCTACTTGTACCTGTACCTAACTCTCTTATCTAAGACAAACACGCCGCTGGAAGTTGCTGGAAGTGTGAGCTTGACGCTCATTGACGCAGATTCAATTGAGCAAGACGTGAGCCTCACACTTAGTTGGTAGCAACAGCGATATATGCAGAAGACTCGAACCACAGTTCAATCCCTCACCTGTCTGGCCCTCTCTCTCGTGTAGGACTCGCTGTCCCCTTCTGTTTCCGTCCCCGAGTCTCCATCCTCGCCAGAGTTGAGGGACGACACGCCCGACTGAGACGCCCCCTCGCACTCGGACAGCTCCGCTCCCTTCCATAAACACTTGTTTTGGTCCAGAAAGGGACAGCTGGTGCTCGTGGCGCTGAGGCTAGCGTGGAAATTCAGCCACCTTAGGGATGTGCTCTGCGCCCGACCGCTCCCTGTATCGGAGGAGCTTCCTGCGTCGAGGTCGTGGAAGGTCGGCTGAGACGCGTCGGACCCCAGCCCCTTGGCCAGGTGCTCGGCCACCTCCCTTTCCATGCTGCTCCTTTCAAGGCCTTGTCCTCTTTTCTCTAGCCAGCTGGAACCCCTCTCTTCATCTGCCCTTTTCCATTCAGCTTGTACCAGTTCCTCTGCCTTTTCACAAATTGATAGTGGCGCCAGTACACCAGTGTCCCTTGCTTTCTTGTCTTCTGTAACGTCCATGACAAACTTCTCATGCCCCAGTGACATAGTGATTGCAGGGCCGTCACCAAAGGTCTTCAGGGGGCACTGGTGCAATATTAACCCTGATGACCCTTCCCCCAGTGCTGAGCTTGAGTCTGAGGAGACTGCCTTGACATTGGAACTGTCTGAAAAGCCGACGTCCACCTTCATTTCTATATCTCTTTCATTTGTTTCCTTCTTGACTGCATCAACACCAGCCTCTGTTTTCTTGTCATGTATCTCAGTTTTCCATGGGTCATCAGCCCCGCCTCTCTGTCTGTCTGGATTTGAGCTTGACTTTACAGGGAATTCCAGCTCACTTTCACTCTTACTGTTGCCAGTGCTGGAGCGAGGCGAGCAGGAAAGATCACAGTCATCCCTGACTACTGTTGCTCGACTGCTCAGACTTTTCTCCGTGACACAAGTTTCTTTCCCGCAAGCCAGCTGCCTGCGATACTTTGGACACTGCATGAAATGTTCATTAGTCCCTTCAGCTGCAGGTGTGGGAGTGCCTGCCCCGTTCTGACTTCCTCCTTTGCCGTTAACTGATTTGAGACAGAGCCAAGCCACTTCCTGCTGCGACGGTGAGTCAGCGACTGGTTTGACTTCTTTCTTATCCAACGATGGATCACCAGAGGTGATGCTGCCATCTTCCTGAGAAGATCGCCTCTTGCATTTCTTCTTGCAGCAGGTCTTTCTCGGAAAAGGGGTAGAGCCCTTGCTGCTGGACAAGAACTTAGGTAAAAGGAAGTCAAAACATGCGTCGTCTAGGTCCCTGAAACCAAGAATGGAGGCAGAGTTGCGTATTTCTAAGACGTTGTCTTTCCCGAAGAGAAGTTTGGACGTGTAGGCAAACTTCAGCAAAGGTTCAAAGCCAGCAACTGTCACCTGTGAGAAAGTAAAAAACATATGAATTAGCACTTCCTATTCTTCTCAGTTCAGAGGTTCCCCTTACTTACCCACTACTTTACTTGCTTAATTTCACTCAATTCCTGAATGACTATGGGATCATGATTGTTAATTAATCTGATTTAGAGGTAGTCTTACATTGCGGTTGGACTTAGTTTCAGATTACATAAAATACAAAAAAAAGGTATGTCTTGTGGTATTTATTAGTTTCTGACTCTTGGACAATGGGAAAAGCAATAAAACATTTTCAAAACTACTTCATCTGAGCTCTTTTACCAAATCACACACATTTAGACGGATCTATGTGATCTCCTTTTGGTAACTAACTATTGGGATATTTTTTTCACTTCCATTCACTAGCACCCCTAGAGACTCTCTACCCACTTTGAAATCCTCAAAGCAATAGGTAATAGTGTGATGTCTCCTGTCAGATAATCATCCACACACAGTTAAAGAAGTTGTAAACTAGCACATCCTACAAATTTAAAGAATCTAGTGCAAACAATTTTTTTAAAACAAACACAGACGCACACAGAGTTTCATTCCCAGTTTGTGAAATACAGAGGCTTTCAGTTGGTATTCAGACCATAATTCTAGCCCGAAGCAACTGTATTTGAAAACCTGGTAATGAGAGTGAACAACCAACTGATTTGCCAGAATCACTTCACTTTAAAATAGCCTTATTGCATGGATAAACTTAAAGGAAAACTCAGAATGCTTCAAACATCTTCCTCTGAAAAGACCACACCATCTTTTTAGCAGCTGAGACAGATGGTATTGTTTTCACTTTGTGAGTCTGTGCATGTGTGTCTTTGTGTTATGATGCCTGTCTTTCCCAGGCCAGATTTTTGTTTTTTCACGAAATTTTAAGGTGTGTAGATGTGAGAAAAAAGGAAGACAGAGGGGCGCCCCAGTAGCTCAGTTGGTGGAGCATCGGCCCCATGTAAAGAGGCTGTGTCCTCGCCACTGCAGCCCAAGGTTCAAATCCAACTTGCAGCATATAATCCAACCCTCGACTGCCCTGTCTAAAAAAGCATGAAACGGCAAAATAAAGCAACCAAAGAAAATGAAGGCTGAGATCAAAGATGGTTATAGACTAAGCAGGGTGGTTGGAAGTAGTGATGGGGCCACCAGCCCCCCCAACGTTACGCCTCTGGCCCACATCAGTTTTAAGTCACAGATCGCTGTATTCCAGTTTGAATCATTCCTGCCCACTGTGAGACATTAAGACTAAAATATCATCTTGTGATGGCATCACACCTACACCACACACGCCGATGACAACTCTGCGCTCATGGTGCTATAAATCACATGACGTGAGATGCCAAAATGTTATTTGTTATTTATTGTAGCAGAAAACTACCACTGAGCATGATATGTCTGGGGATATTAATATTTTGTCAACGTGTCACAAGCCTGCAAGATATGGTCCTTAACCTTTACAGGTGTGTAGTTGATCATGAAGACTAAGGAGTTCAAAGACAGGTGTGGTCTGGCCTGTGAGTGCTGAGTACTCATATAAAAATGTAGCAATGATGACTGAGTACTCGTGGGTTGGAAAATCAAGATGTTGACGGGTGTTGCTGCTGGTGTGTTCCTATTCCAAGATGGTCTTTTTGTTTAATTTCTTTCTTTCTTTCTTTCTTTCTTTCTTTCCATTACAGTCCCAACTGAAATGATGTTGTCCTTGAATGTCTCTTGGAGAACCAGACACACTTGATTCTACAGCCAACAGTATTTTCCCATGAAAATCTTTTAGTCACTTTCCGTTCTCACTTCACGTTTTCCATGTGATTGTTTTGTTAAAGGCTTGTGTGCATCTGCTCTTTATCTGTACGCCACCCTCAGGTGACACCTCACCTCTTGGGGCAGGGTGATGACCGCTCCGTGCTGTGTGAGCGAGGAGATCCTCTGTGCGAAGTACTCGCAGCAGGAGGCGAGCACCGAGCGGTGCGCTCTGAAACTCTCGCCCTCCACCGCCACGGTCACGTCACACAGCATGTCCCGGTGGCGCTGCTCGTCCAGGCGGCGCAGCACATGGGAGGAATGCACTGTGGACTCGAATGTAAACACAGACGACCGGGGGGAAGACATGGCCATCAAGGGACACCTATTATGTACACACAAAGACACACACACATACACACTCTAACTATTTCCT
>OMLP01006119.1:8716-19525 GCA_900302685.1 Spondyliosoma cantharus | reverse complement strand
ACACACACACACACACACACACACACAAACCACATCCATCCCCGCACTTTTGAAAAGTGCACCCCTGATACTATTAGTATATAGTAGTATATAGACTCAATGAAACAAGTTCATGGAAAACGAATGATGGCTTATGAAGAACGTGATTCGATCCTACAGAGCCGAATACGTAAGTAAGTTTATGTCTTTGGTTAACTTATCCAAATGAAGTTTCCTTAAAGCTAGTGAGGTGCAGAGGCTGGCTATTAGCTAGTAACACCAGTTCAGACCACCGTTGATTCAAAGTTTTGAGAAAAGCAAAAGATTCAATGCTTTTTTTTCACGAACCTGAGCTAATTGAAGTATTATCAGGAGTTGGAGGAGATGACGTCTCACTCTCCACGTCTTCTTGCTCCAGCTGCGACTTATCTTTTCCAAAGAACCTCTGTATTACCATACTAACACTACAGTAGGCTAATAGGTGGGCTCTGGTAATGCCAGTGACGCATAGAGTGGGAAAGAATAATACTGATTATTTTGACTCTGCCCATATATGGGCATATGCCATAAGGAAAGCTGAAAATGTCTGGGTTAAATGGCCAAATGCCCATGGATCTGAATCGAGTTGCAGCAGTGGACAGAGCTGTTCTTAAGAGCTGTGATGGCACATCATAAATGGTCATCGTCTTGGCAGGATTCATCCTCATCCAGGCATCCCCGGCTGAGTTTTCCGTTAACTGTTTTCACTGAAATGTGCGAGCTGTGATTGTCAAGCAGGAGTAACACCTTCTTCTCCTACCTACCTACCTACCTACCTACTCCCTCATCCATCAGAGTCTTTGCAGATAGGAAATAAGGCACGGGCAGAGAGGTGTAGGTCCAGTGATTATTACCAAAATGTTCTAATTTTAACAGTTCCATTGAATACTAATGAAAAAAACATTTTCTCTATATTTAATTGTAAATGAGAAATTACATTTACAGTGTCTTCTCATTTTAAAAGGCATATTATATTTATCTACTTAATTTAAAGACAAATTTATTAGGTCTGTGAATATTTTCAATTATTCTATGCAGCGTGGAATTTATGAAACAGAACAAGAACAATACCTTTGGCAGTGACATTATTTCTTTAGTGAATTTAACTCTCAAAACTCACAATAAATGCATCAATATTTTTCTACAGTTTAAGCACGGTTTTAAATGGCTAGGTTAAGCAAAGTGCTTTTTTCTATAGCTTTTCTATAGGAAAGACTGTCTCAAATTTATATCGGTATCAGCAGACACTCAATGTTGTCATATAGGTATCGGACATGAAAAAGTGGTATTTATCATATAATGTATCCCCTGTGCAATATTTCGTTTGATACTTTATCTGGCTAAAGTAGCATGAGAAAATGTACATATAATATACTGAAAAGCTAACATATGTAAATTGATTCAAGGACTAATTTGTAATAGATTGAATAGCATCTTAAATATAAATTGCGGTGAACTGAACTGCAAGCACTCAAATAAAAGCTCTTTAACAATTGAAATGTCCACAGAATGAAGTTATGATTGCAATATAGTAACGTAAATGACTTTATTTCAAATTAAATGCATTAAATTAATGAGTAATAGTTTTATATGAAAGGTTAAATTGCATTTATTTCACATGCATTGAAAATGTATTAAAAAATGAGGTATATTACAGTTTTGGTGGACAGCTCCTAAAGCTTAGTTCCATATAAATGATAATAATAATGATAATTTGTTGTTTTGTCATTAGCGAAAAACAATATTGACATATAAGAAACAATACTCAAATCAAAAGCCGGAGAAGTCACGTGAGTTGTTTCTGGAAGACAGTAGCGTTCTGCCTTAACTGTCCTCCGTGATAGGTTGCATTCAGAGATCGATACTTCTCTACTGGCAGGACGGTGGCGAGCGGAACAAGCAGCTGCTAACGTGAGTTGTTCAAAAACTTTATTTTTAGTGAACTCCACACAAACAAGGTTCACAATGCTGGTGTTCATGTGTAGAGACCCTGGTGATACTACGAGCAAATGTTGTGTCGAGCCTTCTTAGTGTTTTAAAAATAGCGTATGTTGATGCTAACATAGAAATCCCAAGCACTCCCATTGAAAATGATTTTGACCCGAAAACGAATATACGGTCAATCTTAAAAGTGGCGCTTTCGTCGTAATTATGCTTTTAAACGAACGTTTGACTTGGGTACATTCACAAAAAGACCCTAGGTTGCATTTTGGTGAGTTTCACTGTAAGTGCACAATGTGAGAAAATATATTCATTCATTCATCAACATTCCATCAGTGGTTACATTAATTTTAACAATTTAAAATCTAAACCTTTAACTCTTAATTCAACCTATACAGCAAATTATAAGAAAAGGTTTCACTTGTTCCACTCCACTCCAATAATTTTTCTTACAAAAAATTCAAATTCTGGGCCCGTATTCACAAAGACTTTTATCTTCACGTTAGGAGTACTCCTAAATTGGACTAAAAGTTTTTATGTAGGAGTCATTTCTTAAAAGTAATTCACAAAGCCGCTGAGACCTACTTTTAGTTATGAAAACAGTGAACTCCTAAACTAGAAGTAACTCTCTGTTACTATGGATGACGTCAACTTAGAAGGACGCACTTAGAAGCGATGACAGTGGTGATTGGTTGTTGAGTGACAGGGCAGCCCATTGAAAAGTCATTCGGGCTATGCAATGCATGAGTTGAAAATAAGGAAGTTGCCTACAAGCCCATGACAAAGATATTGCATAAAGAAATGTATTTATGAGGAGAATTAACTGGCTTTGATTCTTTGTTGCCGATTGTCTAAAGGAAACCGGATAAACTGACGGATTCTATGGGGTCCACAGAGTGCGTTGACGGTTTGGTAGATAGGGCGGCTCACCGACCGCTGTGATATCCCTAAATTATCCGAGTTGCAGAACTACATTTTCCCCATAACCAAATGCCGGAGTGTCGCCAAGCATTTTAACTCCGGCGTTATTGGATTGTTTTGGTTGGCTGGGGACGTTATCACTTCCTTCACCAACTCAGCCACAACTTCAGTCCCTTGGCGGTCCATCCGATATCGGTTTAATAATTCCCTGTCATTTAGCGTCTCCAAAACATTCAGTCGTGGATTGACTGCAGCCGTTTTAGGACTTTTTGTGACTAGGTCTTAGTGAGTTAGGAGTGCTCTGGAATACTTCTAAGGTCTCCCAGACTTAGGTGCTACTTTTAGGCTTAAAATGTTTTGTGAATAACTCTTATTTTGAAAAATTAGGAGTCCTAAAGTTACGACTGACACGCCCATTATTTTTAGGAGTTGCTCCTAAATTCGGCTGTTAGGAGCTACTTTAAGCCTTAAGATTCTTTGTGAATACGGGCCCAGATGTCTATGGTATCACTAGCAATGCAAGTAACCATCTTGACATCATGACAAGACTCAAGTCAGACCACAAGGGTCTTTCTCAGTTTCTCCCATTCGGCCTACATTGCATGAATGCAGCATAATATGCTGAATGACATACAGCATGTGAAAATGACATGCCTGTTTAACATTTTGACAATCATCACAGAATGCAGTGTAGACAAAAACTGGATATTGCAGGATAGATAAATAATAGAATTGCTGCTCAGTGTAACACATTATGCTTGAAAATAACAACACCTAGTGAGAAATCATGCTTTAACATTTGTTATTATTTCTAAGTGTCATGGAAGCTGATTGACCATGACAGCCATGTGAGTGATGTTTCTTCTCAGTGTCTCTGTTTGGAGGAATTCTCAGGGCAATTAACAGTCGGGTCTCAGGCAGCGTGAGAGGAATGGCTTGCAGAGGATAATCACAGATTTTTTCATCCTCCCAGTAAACAAGCCATGGCCCCTGGCTGCCAGGCCCTCCATCTCTGAGATCCACCTGTACATCAGCCAGGGTTCAAGAAGCATGACCAGAACAAGGGCCAGAGGGGAGAGAAGTGGAGCATCAACACAAACAAAGTGTCTCAGGCTCTACTGCATGCTGAATGCAAAAAGAAAACAACAGAAATGTGTGTCAATAAATACAGGTTTACATTTACATTTACATTACATTGGCCCGGTGCCTTGCAGTGTGGATGGGTAATTATTACCTAAGAAAAGCAGCAGTGTGCACAGGAAATCAATAATCATAAGCACTGAAATGTAATCACATACAGTGTATATATAACAGTATAAGCTTTGTCTTATTAAAGTATAGATCAGTAAGATCTACAAGCAAATGTGACTCATAGCACACACTGAGGATCTGCTCCCCTAGCTATCAGGAGTGGAAATGTTCAGCAGTATCATAATGCTGTGTAAAAACAGACATGAAACAGCGACATCCTCAGACTCCATGTTGTTGAGATTCCACGTTGTATCCCCCCAGGAACAGCATGTTGTATTTCTATTCGCAGTACAAGATTGAACAGATAATAAAAACAGCGCATAACAAACTGGAGTTAGACATCAGAAGAGGTGGTTGCCTCAGGTCACCCTACATCGATATCAAGTATTATATAAAGGCAGGGCTTTGTAAAATGTGAGAAGCAGTCTAATAATACCACAGAAGGAAACGTTAATGTATTTATAGGAAAACTATGGTTTATTATATAATTTTTAATTTTTTTTTTCAGTTATGATAATATTATAGGGGACACTGGAGATGGTTGTAACAGCCCTACTTTCACCAAGACGTGATGACCTGAGAGTCATGTAATTAGTTACGTGCATGACCATTTCTCTCCTGGGCTCGAATGTGTAATTTCATAGCTGTGTGAATGAGTCAGCAGATTTTACAACAAAAATAAAGATTTTCAGGTAAGAATGTAAGTTTGGATGAACTCTATATTTTTTAATGACAATGTGTGATTAAATGTTTAATGTGGGTGGATTGTAACATGAGGTGAAAAATGAGACCTTCACCATCTGTCTCAGTTGCCTATAAAAGACCGTGGATTTCTTTAAAGTTGTTTAATATTATTGGACTGCGGATTTATTTTGTGAATTCGTACAGGACTCATTTCATTGCCTCTCTCCGCTCCACTAACAGCAACCAATAGTAACTAATGTTAGTTTAGAAGTTTCACAGGTCCGTTTTATAGTTAGAATGATGTCATGTATATTAGCTTAGAGATTGCTCTCTTAAGTATCATTTGAGGCATTTTATTGGTGCTGATTCCAAAACCACCATGTCTGCCACACCTTTTGATTTGATTTGATTTGTATCTGATGAGTCAAGGCTGGACACCACAATGGGACTAAACACAGCCTCCAAGACTGCAGAGGATCAGTTTGAAGACAGGAGATAGGAGGCAGTTTAAGGTCATCTTAGTTTAGTAAAAGGGAGAAACTTGAATTCCGACTGATAGAGGTGTACTTTTTATTTTTAGTACATGTAAGGGTTTTTCCTTTCTTTTTGACATTTTGTGAGTTTATTTGTTCATTTACTACACTAAAATCTCAGAGAGCATGTGTCTTGCAGTACAAAGTGGTACTATTGATATTTTGCACTACATCTGCTGTCCCGGCTCGGCTCGGTTTAACTCGGTGCGGAAGGGATTTGCTTTTCCACCACAACTGTGCAAGCTGCTTGAAGATGTGGCTTAAAACAATGACGTGCTTGTACCAATCCCCAGTTTACTACCTAAGACTCAAGACCCACAAAAGTGGCTCCGATAACGCTCGTTCAATTTCTTAACTTCTTCACAAAAAAAGCACCCCGTAATTCAGTTATTTGGTAGCTTTTATTATGAAGCAGCATTAGTTTTAACCAGCAGTAAGTAAACACAACTCCCAAAACAGCTCAAAGCAAACACGATGAAACAGTAAAACAGATTTTTGAAATTGAAGTTTGAAAGTATAAACAGGACGAGATAAACTAAAGAGATTCAGTAAGAAACTACAAAATTACTGAGAACACTGAGAACACACTGATTTTCAAAATGTCTTTCACTCAGGTTTTTTGCAGAGACAGAGTTGAGTCTCCATTTGCAACGCACAATTGTTTGAAGGGGGACTGGTGCTTGTTACGGGTTGCCATAGTTACAAGACACAACTTCAGCCCTACTCCAGAGCAGGTCCATCACGGTCATGGCTCGGCTCAACTCAGCGCAATAAAACTGGTGATGGAAAAACTAATCGGCACGGCTTGGTTTGACCTGGTGCAGGTGGACAAAGCCATATGTGGCAGGATGGGCAGGGGCTAGCTGGTTAGCATGCTAACTTCATAAGATATATCTGCAACACGGTACATAGATTTAGCCATGCTAGGCAGTGTCGAGGTGAAGTCTTAATAAATGAGTCTTGATTCTTTTGCGGAAGATGGCGAGTGACTCTGCTGTCCTGACATTGGTGGGGAGTTCATTCCACCACTGAGGCGTCAGAACGGAGAAGAGTCATGACTTCGCTGTGCCACCATTGTTTGCTCTCAACGATGGCAGTACCAACCGGGCAGCTGATGTAGTGGAGCGAGTGCTCTCGCTGGGGCATGTGGTCTGACAAGCGTTTGGTAGATGGGTGCAGTTCTGTCATCTTGAATCGGATGCGGGCTGAAACAGGAAGCCAGTGGATGTCACAGGTCAAATGCGAGAATTTGGGTAGATTGAAAACAAGGTGCACTGCAGCGTTCTAGATATGCTGTTTGTCGCAGAAGCTGGGAGTCCAGCCAAGAGAGAGTTGCAGTAGTCCAGGAGGGAGATGACCAGTTCTTGGACTAGGAGTTGCATTGCGTCCTTTGTGAGGAAAGACCAGATCCTACGGATGTTATAGAGGGCGTATTTGCAGGATCAGTCCACAGCAGTGATGGGGTGCAGAATAGTCCGTTGTCGAGGATTACGCCCAGGTTCCTCACAGTCGATTAAGGTGATACTGCGACGCCCTCGACAGTGACTGATAGGTCCATGCGATGGCAGTCGTTCCCCGGGATGAAGAGGTGTTCAGTTTTATGAAGGTTGAGCTTGAGGTGGTGTGCAGTTGTCCAAGCAGAGATGTCTGCTAGACATTCCGAGATGTCCACCTCATCAAAGAACTCACGGAGAGGACTGGGAGGGCGATAGATCACCACAATGTTGAGCTTGAAAAGAAGGGTGAGATGCAGATCTGGGTAGGTGGTCCAGGGTAAAGACCTGCTGGGACCACATGGGTGTGATGAGGAGTCCAGTTCCTCCTCTGCGACCTGTTAGTCTTGGGGAATGTGAGAATGAGTAGGCAGTTGAGAGGGCAGCTGGAGTGGTAGTGTTTTCTGGAGTGATCCAGGTCTCCATAAGAGCTAGGGAGTGGAGAGTCTGCAGGGAGGCATAGGCTAAAATGGTGTCCACCTTTTTGACTACAGACTGGCATTGGCTCTTCCATAGCCCCCCTAGTACTTCAAGTTCAGTAACGGTGGAGAATGTTGGGTAACAGAGATTGGCTGGGTCACAGCCTCGAGCAATGGATCTCCGGTGAAATCTTCTCCAGTTAGATGTCCCGACTGGGATTGGGTAGGACTCATGTCTGTGATCAGTGGTGGACAGTGAGATACTTGGACTCCGTCGATGGACCCACGCAGAGAGACTCCCTAGGTCTTTGTTCGGCTGTTCTTATGCTGCAGCTGATGCTGTAGTGACTAGCCCATATGTGCTAGATTTACCTCATGCAGGCTTAGCTCCACCCTGCAATCAAGCTTATTTACCACAACTGTGTTTGCTGAAGCTGACTGATATAGATGTCTTTGACCTACCATCAACAGTGTTGTTTCTTGAAATCCAGTTGATTACATAATTCTTTTTGAAACTGAAATTCTGGTCATATCTGGGCAGGAAGGCTATTTAGATGGATTTTGCATCCTCAAATGTGCATATAATGATGAAGGGGGTCAGGATGTAGGGGATGATCAGCAGGGTCCTGTCTCCTAGAGGAATGGACATCTTCCCACGTGATTGAGGTGAAGCAGGGCAGTCATTCAACGTGAATGTCATGTATGAAAGATCAATGGAGTGACAGGAGCCAGCAGAGAGGCATGGCACTCTGACAGCTCCACCATGAATATTTACAGCCTCGCCTTTCTCTGTGTCTGTGGGAGCTCAGCTTACCCTGTCCTCTTCGAGTTTGACACATACAGCCTCCTATGTGTGCAGGTGTCAGAACTCTGCTATTACAATTGATGTTGTCGGTCCACTTTGACAACACAATTAGATATGTTTACTTCACTGTGAGATCACAATTGGATGTTTTTGTTCCATTGTCATATCACAATTTGGTTATTGTGTGTTCATATATCACATCACAAAGATGTGCTTGTTTCACTGTGACATCACAGTTGGATGTGTTCATTGCCCTGTGACATCGCAATTGAAAATTAACTGATGTTAATGTGGTTTGTTTTCTGTGCCAGACATGTATTTTGTACAGAGGATAGTTGTTGAAATTTAAAAAAAGGTTTTTACAGCAAAGTACTTATCCCACATTTTGTTTATTTATAGTTTAAGTCATACAGTAGATACAAAAATATAAATTAGGGTTTTGTACAACTGAAAATAAAAGCACAGGGAAATGGGCTCCGTCCACTGTCACCTCACAATTGCATGTGTAGAGTCCACTGAGAAATTACAATTGACTGTGTTTTGTTCCACTATGACACCACAGTTGGATGTTTTTCTTCTACTATATCACAATTTAATGTGTTTGTTTCATTGTGGCATCATAATAGAAACACAAGTGGATGCTGTCAGTCCAATTTGACGTCACATTTGCATTGCATAATTGCCAAATAATATATTATATATATTATCAAATAATATTACCATGTACCTTGTGTGTCTGCATGGTTTCATTGAATGCAGGGTGTTCTGAATGGAAGAATTTTGTTGAGAGAAGCTCTCTTGAAGCTGGGTTTGGTTAATTATTCTAGAAACATTATTTGTTAGATTTATATGGTTAGCGATGACAACAATCTGCTTGGTTTACAGTACACAGTCGCTGAGCTATGTTATTGAGCAACTTGCTAACTAAGTAGCACAAAACACACAGCCCATGAACCCAATAAAAGAGTCACTGTGGCATCAACACACTCCTTTTGCAGAATGCGCTCTTTTAGCGGGTCATATTATAGCATAGAGCACACAGCCACTTGTGAAGAACAGAGCCACAGCGGCACATAGCAAACACCTACAGCAGAAAGGAGCAGTAAGTTACTGCCATGCCTATAGCATTTAACAGAGTTGTATTTATATATGTATTTATTTATTTGTCAAAAAAGCTAATAGAGCTTGTTTGAACTTAGGCTGAGTCCACACGTACCAAAACAATCTTTTTCTCCTCCGTCTTCCTTGGCATCGTTTCAAGAATATTTGCGTCCAAACGGATCCACTGAAAACGACTCAAAACGCTGTAGTTCATATTCCAGGCCTATAGTTGGCACTTGAAGTTCACCAAAAACGGAGAAGAAGAGACGCCGCATGCACATAAAGCTTGCGCGCTGTTTACAAACAGACAGTAGACGGAGAATCCCAACACAAGAAGAAGAAGGCGAAAATGGCTAGTGCAAGGAAACCAGAATCGTTTGTGTGGACCGATAACGAGGCCGAACTGCTGCTGCGACTCACACTCGACTACAAGGAGAGGAAGTTACAAGAAACACGAAAACACGCACGTAGTCCGTAGTAGGTATGAGCTGCAGGGCAATCAGTGTGGTAAGTGGCTCTGGAGTGAGGCCTGAAGGGAGGGGTGAGATGTTTTTGGTTGGATACTTTTCTACAATTCCGCCAACCCCAGCTACAAGTGACGCTCTCTGAACAGGGAATAGGGAATGAAAATTACTATTCATCAATAGTTTATTGCAGCTATACGACAAAAGAAATAGCCTGATTTCATGAAAAAAAAGTAACCGAACAATCAAGCCACACTAATAATAACAATTTTGTATAACAATGGATCGAATGACTGTGTAACGTACACTCCTAGTGTTGTACCCACAGAGAATGTAATGTTTTGTTTCAATGAAGTGGAGCGTTCTGGAATGCACCAGAGTAGGGACATGGTTGAGGTATATGGAGGATGTAGAAAGCACATAACATTGACACCAGGGACTATGTAATAACTGTCTCACACCTGTATAAAGACGTTGATGTCTAAAATTCCCCTGGTGTTCCCCTTTAAAGTGATAATATCTCAACGTTGTGTTTACAGCTTTTCCAAGTGTCTAAAAAATAAACTCATGCTGTTTGAACATAAAATGTTTTAACTTAATAAGTAAGCAAAACTACAGATTCATTGTAATGTTAATAAAACTCTGCATGAAAAAATGTGGTATGTTGCTTCAAATTATATTTAAATTCTGTCGTCTACTGACATACAGCAGCCTTTAGATCTATTGTTAGTCAGATGCACTTGTACAGACACTTGTAGAAAAAACCTTATGCAATTACAGTGTTTTCAAATATTTTCCAGATTTTTCACACAGGCTGTAGAGTACATAACTACCTTGCTTCTCTCTTGTGAAGAGGCCCTCAGCTCAAATTGGAGCACTCATTCAAAATGAGCCTTGCGTCTAAGCAGTACAGGCCTCTCGACTAAAGACGCACTATTAACCCATTTCACATAAGAAGTGTCCTTTCTAATTTTGAGTGATTCTTAGTGGAGGAGGAGAGCTCAAGAGCTTCTCTGTAGAGCCACTCAGGCAGAGATCAAAGCGCCAACTCCCAACTGGATTAATTTGCCGCTCTCAGGGTGATTACAGCGCACACACTCAGGTATACAAGCAGCACCCTCCATGTGAAGTGGATTTCTTCATCTTGTTTTGAAGGGATTACACCCCCCCCCCCCCCCC